>CM046066.1:22971789-23074289 GCA_025215515.1 Schistosoma japonicum | reverse complement strand
TGATCTTCATGATTATTTTAGTGTAAAAATGATTCTATTTATTAATGGAATCACTCGGTTTAAGGTGTATACTACTACTGATGAGTTCATTACTTGAACGAAACACCTATTGAATAGTACTGCCTGTAATGAATAGAAACAAGAAATATTGAATTGAGATGGTAGATTTTGTAGGGATTGGGATTTTTATCTAATTGAATACGTCACAGATTGATGTTGACAGGGTACCATTGAAAACCAGGGAGAATTGGATAGCTGTTTAGTTCTAGTGTGGAACTCTTTGACAGTGTTCACTTCAGATTTCACCCCAGAGACTTTAGTTTGGATGCCGACCCAGTGGTGTAGAGAGTTAGCTGTTCTCCGATCTGAAATCCTTTAGGTAGGATATGGGGTGTACACTGCTGGGGAGTTCCACACTAGAACGAAACATCTATCCAGCGCTCCCTAGTTTTCAATGGTATCCTTCGGACAACATATATTCTTTATTGTTACTAAAGCAATACGATTACCAACTGAAACGATTTTGGATGTGCTGTTGTGTACACAAGATCCAAGATAACCAAGATAGTTGAGTATTGACCTTGAGTTAGGCGAATCAGTAGGACTAAGATTTGACTACATGGACGCAGTTTAGTTGACACTGTGACCGAGTGATCAAAAAATTTAACTCGAAGTAGAAAGCAGTAGAATAATACCAGCAAATAAGAGATAATGAGAAGTCGTTTACTGCGTAGGAACAGAAACATTTTTTTATATATCACATATTAAAGTAATCAGTAATAAGAAATACAAAATACACTAAAGACTGAACTAAGAGGGGGGTGAGTGGAGAGTTGTGTACAGTAATCGGGATAAAATATCCATAGACAGACTACAACAGCTCTGGAAGGAAACCAGATATGATAATGAGTGAAGAGTCAATGAAAAACTTACAATTTAGATAATACAAATATCATAGCTACTGATTGTTTAACCGGATTCAGTTTAGCAGGAAAGTTTTTCGATATAACAGGAAATAGACTTTATATACTGATATTCCCAATTGATTGTCCTGTTATAACACTGATATTGAATAAGAAATAAACATTTAAAGTTATCTAGTTTAGAATACAGCTGAAGAGGAAATCAGGAAACAACGTTGGAAATGGATAAAACATACATTGCGGAAATCATCAGACTGTATCACGAGACAAGCACTAACTTGGAATCCTGTTGGAAAACGGAAAAGAGGAAGGCCAAATAACACACTGCGTCAAGAACTGGAAGTAGACATAAAAAGGATGAACAGTAACTGGAGACAGCTGGAAAGGATTGGTGAGGACAGAGTTGAATGGAGAATACTGGTGAGCGGCCTATGCTCCTCCGAGAGGGGTAACAGGCGTAAGTAAGTAAGTAAGTTTAGAATAGGAAATGAAAATTGTAATGTTGATAACACTGGAAGAGAGGATAATAAGCAGTGAATAAACCTGATTATAGAAGATCAATATAAAGTAAAGAATTAGTTTCTGTTGTAAACAAATTTTAGGAATATCTAGTTACATGATTGAAAAACTTCACCAATTCAAATTAAAACTTCTGTTCTTCATGTACATAACGTTTAAATGATGAGTTTGTATTCATCAAATGACTTATATCCACAATGTATAAAGTTATCCCTTGGGTTAATTAAGTTATGTGATGTTCTAAACCTTTTTTTGAATATCTTGAAGATGTTTAATCCCAAGAATTCTCTTGGTAAGTCTATTACTTTTTGTGATTCATTCGTTTTCTCTTTAGAATACACTCATCTTCAGTTTGTGTCTCCCCCCAATCAATCAATAAATCAATCAATCAATCAATCAATCAATCAATCAATTAATGCCTATTACCCCATGTAGAGCATAAGCTGGCAACCAGCATTATCCAACCAACTCTATCATGAGCTTTCCTTTACAGCCCTTTCCAAGAGTTCTTCATTCTCTTCATATCTGTCTCCAATTCACAAAGTAATGTGTTCTTGGATCTCCTCCTTTTTATGTGACTTCCAGGTTTCCATGTTGATGCCTGTCTTGTGATACAGTTTGATGATTTCTTTAATATGTGTCCTATCCACCTCCGTCTGACAGTTGGTTTGACTTCCAGATGTCATTCACTTGTAACAATGCTGCTCTTGCCTAGCCAATCCGCACCTTTATATCTGCACCAGACCCTCCTTGTTTGTCGGTGATGCTGCCTACCTAGTAGGAAGTTAAATCTTATTGGTTCATTGTTCATTTGACTACGCTATTTGTGAGACATCTCAGGATGCTTCCTTTAATTTATATATATACGCGAGAATTGAGTTTTGTTATTCCTCTGAAAGGCTGCCTGTAAAATTAAACGCTTTTCTCTGACGATGGACCATTCCCTCCAGTCAGCTGGGTTTAGGCCCCGAGGAATAGCTTAGCTCTACCTGTCATTGTACAGTTGGTCATACATTCATTAGCTGGTATTTAAGTGCCACCTTACTTTGCAATCCTAGCAAAATAGGATACTTATGCATGTATCATAAGAGCTGCCTGTGTTCTAGGTGTAATTCCCCATGTATATCGTCGAGAATGAAGGTTCGTTGAATTCTTGTGAAAATAAATATGATTTAATTTCTTCTCCTATTCATCAGCAGGTCAAATTTCGTAAGGATCGACTAAATCGTTACTCTAAGGTTTATTGTTCAATGAACAATTGAATGCAGCTCACCACTTGGCATGAGTTTCTTCGACTACGAAGAAACATTCGACAGCATGGATAGGAGAACATTATGGAGCCTTCGTCAACAATATGGTGTACCCGAAAAAGATAGTCAATATCATCCGGAATTCTTATGAAAGACTACTCTATAAAATTGTGCATGGAGGGCAGCTCGTTGATTCACTCGAAGTAAAGACCAGTGTCAGACAAGCTTGCTTACTCTCACCCTCCTCTCTCATTCTGCTGGTGGTTGAGTGGATCATGAAAACTGCAATATCTCAAGGAAAGCTCGGATAAGCAACCTAAAGGCAGCATTACTACAACTGAATAACATCTTGAACTCATATCAACTATCAACTAACAGTAAATTCAAAATTTTCAATAAATATGTAAAGACAATTAGTTCTGTATGGAGCTGAAACTTATATGGAGAACTACGAAACTCATCACCCAAAACATACAAGTATTTATAAACAACTGTTTGTCTAACATACTTTAGATCCACTGACCAGATACCGTTAGCAGCAACCTTTTGTGACAGAGAACAAAGCAACTAAAATCCCCCTAGGAAGAAATTAGGAAAAGACTCTGGAAGAGGACAGGACACATGTCGAGAAAATCCCCAAACTACTTCACGACACAAACATCAACTTGGAATCCTGAAGGCTAAAAAAGAAGAGAAAGACCAAAGAACATATTGAGCCGGTAATCTGAGGTTGACATTTAAAGAATTAGCAGCACTTTGGAAGAAGTGTAAAGTATAGCTCCGGATAGAGTTGGCTGGATAATGTTGATTGATTGTCTATGCTCCATGTAGGGTAACAGGCATTGAATTATTGATTGATAAAATCTTATCTTTGGAAGCTTGCAAGCTGGCTATTACATGATGGCTTCTTATAAATCGATCCTTTCAGAGTTATCTCAATATCTTTTAACTCGAACATCAATGGTCTAGTAAGGTCTTATGACAAACTGTCATCTGAATTTGCAACCTCATATGGTGTCCATCAAGGCTATCCGCTATCCCCACTTTGATTAAATTCATTTTAAATTTACTTCTAGCAATAACTTAGAATACGCAAATGACACAATCTTGATTGATGAAGATGCTGATAGATTAGAGAGCTTTTTCATAACATTGAGCAACGATACACAAGTGTGCGTTTCTACCCCTTGGAAATAGAAATTGTTTCTTCGGGATTAATCTGCTTCAATATCTGAAGTAAAGACAAAGAATGAATTAGTTGGACACGTCAACTGATGGGTTGATATCTGACAAAATCTCAGCACTAATTTAAATATCTCGTTTGTCCTTTGCTGACCTACGTCGTCTTTGGGGTAGGAGAGATATCCGTCTGCCAAGTAAAGTACAAGTATACTGCCCAGAAGTCTGTTTTGTTTCACTATATGGTTAAGAAACATGACCACTAATAGTATATGACATTCGTTGGTTACTGATATTTGATCATCACTGACTTCGAAATTTCACTCGCAGTTGATAGGATCACTAGATTAGTAATGATGAGATTAGAGTCGAAGAATTAGGAGCAGATGGTAAGTCACTTGATGAGTTTATGATCTTCATCGACTAAATTGGTTGTGATATGCATTAGGTATGCCTAGCTACGGACTATTTTAAGTGTAATTGCTGACTGATAATATGGGAGGATAGAAGAAAGGTAGTGTCAGTCAAACGAAAACATCCCGTTTGTCTATGAAGTTACTGACTAGTAATCTGAGTCACACTGTCAAATGTAGACGACTTGGTTAATATCTGCGTAGTTGTTTCAACCAATAATTGAAGACTCTGGATAACATAAATCGTCAGACTGAAATATTTATTTTCTATAAAAGCTCCTTACACTGAGCTTAAAATTACTTCTTATCTTTCTTTTCATGAAGTAACTCTTTCATCATGTTTCTTATTCTCTATGTCCTGTATACTTCTTTAATGCCATTAATGTTACAATTGTTTCTACTTATTTTGATATTCATCTTCCTCTGTTACTGAGGTATAACAACTTGGACTGATTGACATATACACCAAGTTCTATGTTGAACATGACTGGTTGATTGACTGAATATAGTTTATAGGATTCGATCTCATGACTATAAACGATAAACATTTATAGTTTTACATTACGAAGTAGTCTCAATTAGGAAAATTTATTACAATACTTATACAAATGAAAAGCAGATGTTCCAAACGTCTGAAGAGTTTACCATTGGATGATCTCTATGAAGTGACCAATTTATTGTTTGTTAAGTCCTTTATAATGGGGATCGAATTCTACTGACCTAGTAGTAATGTAGTCCTTAGTTTAATTGACTCAACTCTATAAAGAACTTGATAATCATCAAACTGGTCACTGCACAGTGATCAACGAATTTATGCACTATAATCCTCCAAGGCTTCAGCTGCAGCTTGAATGGCTTAATGGTAATGGTCTTAGACTGTGAAACTGGGTTACTGGGGGGTCGAGACAGAGAGGAAGTATAAGCTCTTTTACGGACTACAGGTACACCATGCATCTCTATATAATTCGCTGTTCCAATACGAAACTAACATATCTTATTTTATTTTCTACATACAGTAACAACAATCAATATTAAATTCGGTAGATTTGAGTAAATCTTAAAATGATCCTGAGGCAGTTTTCGACAATGAGAAAATAGAACATGTTAACTGTGATGGTTCCTGGAGATTGGTATTTTTATTTGATTGGGCACGCCATATTAATGTTAGTAGGGTATCATTGAAATACAGGGAATACTGCATAGCTGTTTCATTCTATTGTAAAACTCCTCAGTAGTGCTCATCTCACATTCCACACCAGGAGCTTTAGGTTAGAAAACACTTAAGCCACTTCACCATTAAACTGACCGGCCTAAAATGGTAGAATTCACACTTTCATTAATTTGTGAAATATGGCGCGACGATTATCGATTGTGATTATTGATAACCGTCTCACTTCCGACAAGTTTGAACTCCACCATCTCAATTGAATTACAATTATCAACTTACTTGTAACTAACTTCAGGATGTTTCTGAAGCTTTAATAAGAAGTCATGACTATCTAGTATTATCAACGACACATAAATAACCAAACAATTTATAGTGAACATATCAAATTTACATGAGTAATAGGCTTTTCAAAGTTAATTAGTGTTTCAGTGTTATTACGTATGAATAAAGAACAATAAAGAAACTCATCCATGTGACCATCTACCATGGGGAAGTAATGTGGAGCATGTGGAGGAAGTACTTAAAACCGTATTATACATCTCGAGGGGGATATGTTATGTAGTCATACGAATAAGTTTCCTTCTTGCTATTTATTCAAATGTAAAAACACTGAACCATTGAACAACAATAAGAAGCCTATTAATCATGTAATTTGATATGACAACTTTAAACTGTTATGTCTCTACGTCTCCTTAATAACACTACATTATTGTTAACACATGCTTCATTATTACTTTGGATCTACTAAAGAAGACTCTTCCCCCTCCCTTCGTTCGAATCTACATTTCGCAGATGTACTCAGGACACTTAAAAATGTATTTTCCACTCTCCCTTTCGTATCCAACTTTATTTATTATCTGTCTATAACTGCAAAACATTGCCCTCCATTACATTCCTTTATCCTGTAGACAGATTACGAAGATCTATTCATCTAGACTACAAAACATGCTCTCTAGCATCAGAGTCATGATTTTAAGTAAGTGCTGTAATTTTGAAAAAAAAAGGTTTAGAAATCTCATTGGTTTTTAATTATAGTATAGTTCTATCTTGAATTCTTCTATGGACCTACTTTATGTTGGACAGCTAAAGAAGAATAACGAACTTTCAGAACTATGTTGTAGGAGACTGTTTCAATTATTTTAGTTATATGTAGTGTAAGCATCATTATGTTCCCCGTGGCATGTACTTCCGTTTAGTATATTCACTGTAAGTATATTATCTCTTATTTCTGAACTATAATTAAATAGTTGCATACACGTTACCTCAATTCACTACCACTATCTCTCTTGTTTTGGATTAATGTCAAATTCCTAATTGATTTACTATGTGGTATGGTTTCTGTTCAAATGGTTAAGTTTGTTTATTCTGGTTAGCGTTTTTTTGGCGTTCTACTTTGGAAAAGAACAAATCAGCTTCCAGCTGAAGAGGAAATCAGGAAACGACGTTGGAAATGGATAGGACATGCATCGCGGAAATAATCAGACTGTATCACGAGACAAGCACTAACTTGGAATCCTGTTGGACAACAGAAAAGAGGAAGGTGAAAGAACATACTGCATTGAGAACTGGAAGCAGACATAAAAATGATGAACAGTAACTAAAGACAGCTGGAAAGGATTGGTGAGGATAGAGTTGAATGGAGAATACTGGTGAGCGGCCTATGCTCCTCCGAGAGGGGTAACAGGCGTAAGTAACTAAGTAAGTATGGTTTCTGTGTATATACACGGGAATGCCTGAAGTATGATATAATTGTGTTTGATGATCAGCTCAATTGTTATGTCTTATTCATTTCGGATTTATAGAAGGGGAGAAGAGGGAGGGATTACAAAAGACAGGAGAAGCGTGTAAGCACCTACTTATTGATTGTACTCTTTCTAATCATCATAACAACCTGTTTCTAACATCATAACAATTACATTGTTTATGTTGGTTAGCAACAAATTAAGATTTCCTACTAGTTGGCAACTTTCAACAAGATGTATTATTCAACAAATCAACAGTTTATAATGATCATTATTGAACTAATCAACTTACAACCTACTTTATATCCTTGATTATTGCCAATGTATATGTATCTTATTTATATTGTAGCAATACTATTAATAATAAACACTTGAAAAATGTAATTGACAATATGGATATATTGTACAATACAAAGAAATAAACAAACAAGAACACTACTGTAAACAATTATGTACTTCTAAGAAGATTTACACCTTTTTTTTTCTTGTATATTGTTTACCTTTATTGACATATAACTGGATAATTGACATCATGATGATGATGATGATGATGATGATCACGATCATGATCATCATCAACACATCCATCAATAAGCTACAATACAAGATGTAATCAATTTAGTATACTGTAGTAAAGTAGATCATATACACAGTATGAAGTAGGTCAATAATCACCTGATCTAACAAGTTACTTTGTAAACAGGTGAATTTGTAAGAAACTGTATATTATAGTAACAAAATTTAGAGAAAGGAAAATGTAGAAAAGGGAAAAATAGAATATTCAAGTGTTTATTTGTATGTATGTATGTGTGTGTGTGTGTACTTGGTTATGTAACAGTAGTGTAGAGGATTCGAAATAAGAATTAAATGAATCAAGATTGCACTTTGATTCAACACCAATCGATGTCATGAATTGAGGATGAATTTTGATTAGATTTCTAATACAATAGAAATCTATCAATAAGATGGAATATCAGAAAATATAAGTAGTATTGTAAGTCATTTGTAATAAACTGTAGCCAGTTAAATACAAATAATGTCAACAATTGAGATTAAATTCAATGAATGCCTGTTACTCCATGTAGGCCATTAGCTGCCTACCATCATTCTACAACGAATTACCTTCTGGGTTTTTGTTTTTAGTCCTTCCAAAGTTCTATTCATTCTTTTTTTCAGATTTGCTTACAATTCTCAAAGCAATGTGTTCTTTGGTCTTCCTCTTTTCCTTTGGCTTTCAGGAATCTATGTTAATGCTTGTAATGTGACGCAGTTTGATGATTTTTTTCAATGTGTATCTTATCCACATCCAGCGTATTTTTCTGATTTTTTTCTCGTCTGGAAATTGATTTGTATGTTTTCTGCTACAGAAAGTTTTTGCTGACACTATCTGGCCAACAGATTCAAAGTAACTTCGTCTGGAATCCACTTTAGAGCTACTGCCAGTCCCAAGCCCTAATAAAGGACAATGGTTGGACATAGGTTAACAACCCCATTTCCTAAAAACAACCTTGCTGAAAAATGCTAACCTAAATAAATCATGTTTACTCTGCTCTGGGAGTTTGGAGGTCGTTATTTTGAGGAGTTATGACGCTTCATGGTGAAAGCCGAGTTTTCTATGAAAATTACGAGACCATTGTCCCCTCTGATAACTAGAGTAACATTTAATATAAGTAAATGGAATATTCGCACGATATAGGAGGCAGACAGAAGCATCCAAATAACTGAGATTAAATTGAATATCTGATATTCATGTAATGCAGTGAATTGATTGAATTGTTGAGTAGAAGATAACTGGACAGTCAGAAAGTAACACTGTTGCTATGACTTCTAAATATAATGAAACAGTATGAAATCGTTTATTGTTTCTAATGGTTATGTAATTGAAATCATTTTGTAATGTGCACTGCCTATAAAATGATCCGTAGACACTTTGTATTCCATTGAAAAGGTGATAATGACAAAACAAATATTCAGTACTCCTTGGATTAAAATAATAGCTAATCCACATCAATCGGCGACAAATACAAACAACAAATTAAACTACCATAGTTGAGCTATTCTCAATTTGGGATGCAGGTACATCTAGCCGATTAGTCCCAAATAGGACGAAACGCGCGTCCTGGATTCCACTTGCCAGTCATAATCCAAATTAAAATATTCTCAATTTATTTTCAATACAGTTGGTATTTGATCGAAAAGTAAACAATACCCAAGAAAAGAAGAAATTAGAAGTAGGATTAAATTCAATAGGTTTCATTTAAGATGAGGTTGATTGTGTTCGGCCTGCCAAAAGGGGAATATCACCATGGTTTAGAGACGATCATTTAGCTTTCGACAACTTAAATCACCTGTAGATGCTACTTGGTATCCATCTATCAATTAAGGGTGGAGTATACGATGGAAAAGTCTGTTGTATTTCACTGTATGATTGATAAATGTGACTATTAAGAATATATGACATTCATCAGTTGATGGTGTTTAATTATGAGTGTCTTAGAATCAGCAGTGGCGTTTAGTGGGACCACTATTTATGCAAAGATGATGTGAGAGTCCAGGAATTAAAGTAAGTTGTTGAATCAATTGATAAGGTTGTGAATTTTCAACGAGGTAGGAGGAGTTTGGGCTTGTGTTACGTAGGCCAAACTACCACTTGCTTTGAACTAACTGATTTTGTATTGGGATGGAAGAAAGGTAGGGGTGGCCAAACTCAAACATAGCGTCAGGAGTGAGGCAGTCATCACTAATCACAATCGATGATCGTCGTGCTAAATATCACAAATTAATGGAAGTGAGAAATCTATCATTGGATACCAGTCAGTCCAGTGGTGAAGATGGTTAGGTGTTCCCCACCCTGAATCCCGTGATATGGAATGTTAGGTTCTCATCGCTGAGGCGTTCTACACTGAAACGAAATGGCTGTACAGTGTTCCCTATTTTTCAATGTTGATCTGTCAACATCAATCTGTGACGCATTCAATCAGTTTGTCTTAGTACTAATCTCCACTAACCATTTTAATTCTATTCTAAACAAATAAACAAATTTCTCTCAATCATAATGGTCAACTTACTTATGATCTATGCTACTTTAGTAAACATTACCAGACATAGTTACAACATTAATCAATGTGAACTGGTCACAGGGATGAATTCAATGTTCTGCATTCATTATAAACATTCATAATCTATCATCCCACTATAAGACTACAATCATTTCATTGTTATTGATAAGTATACAATTACATTGATGACCTATTAGAGTATTAATAATTAATCAATAGATGATATAGGTCATTCTTTGTTTGTAAACAGACAGGAATCATGTATCATATGATTTATTGGTTGAATTAAGATGGTGATTATCCTTTTCTTGTGAAGATAGATGTTTTTATTTGATTAATTACATCACAGATTCCTATTGACACAGTTACATTCAAAACCAGGGAACACTACACAGCTGTTTAATTCTAGTGTGGAACACCTCAGTAGTGCGCACCTCATACTCCACACCACGGGATACAGGTTGGCAAACAGCTAACTCTCTTCACCACTAGACTGACTGGTATCCAATGATAGAGTTCTCACTTCCATTAATTTGTGATATTTAGCACGACGATCATCGATTGTGATTGATGATGACTATCTCACTCCCGACAAGTCTGAACCCTATCAGTAACAACCCCTCATTCGATCTCGAGGGCATCGTGAAGTTGGTGACTGTGTGCTGATTATTGTGAAGATTGACATTTTTTTGTTTGATTGAATGTTTCCCAAATTTATGTTGGCTGGGTACTAGTGATTCTTAAGTGCACGACGCTGGGGAGTTTCACACTAGAACAAAACAGCTGTCCAGTCCTCCCTGGTTTTCAATCGTACCATGTCAATATTAATCTGTGACGTATTCAATTGATTTAATGATTGTTAATGAATGAGATTGTAGCTGGGTATTGTAAAGATTGTTGAATTTTAAATCTTTAACCACAAATTATTTTGAATAAGACAACCATTGATCAACAGGTAGCACTGGACGGCCGTTTCGTCCTAGTATGGAACTTTTCATTGCCGTGCATCCACCACCCTATCAATTACTGAACCCAGGACCCTGTGTCTGCGCAGCGAACACTTTACTATTAGACCAGTGAGTTAGCTCCCAATGGTTTGTATTTCTAATTGCCAACAGTGAGTAAATGCTTCATACTCGACACCATTGAATTCCAATAGTGATATGTCACTAGATCTCTAGGCATTACGTCGAGAAGTTAGCCACTATTAAGCTCTTATTGATTGTAATCAGGTATTATGGAGGTTGTTGATAATTGATAATATAACACACATGAGATCAATTTTATGGGATTTAAATACTCCACGGAATAACCCATCTACATTCGGATATTAGTTTATCTGATTAATGAACAACTTTTCATCAGTCGAATTTTTGACCCAGATTTTTAAAGACGATATGATATATTGTAACGCAGGCTAGTAATTTTCATAGTGAAACTTACGATCATGTCAACGAGGCTCGCTCTATCAGTAATGTCCTTACAGGTAAAGTGGCTTAGTGTCGTCTATACCTGAAGTGGGTCTTCAGTGGAACTGCATCCAGGATGTAAAAAAGCCATCTTACGTAGACCTTGTGAACTCTTGAGATGGGAAGGCTTAACATAGTGATTACGCTTTGACAGAACTTTAGGCTGCTTTTTCCCAGTTCAGTTCTAGGTACGCAAAGTCAACTTATTGACAACACGTGACTTCTTGTTTCACTTTCTATGATCCAATGACTTTATACAGGTTTGACTGGACATAGTCTATCCGATTGAAATAAAATTAACCATACAAAAAATGTGATAACGTCGGATACTGTTAGTTAATATGGTCACTGGCTAGTACATGCCTTCGGTAGCCTAATATCCCCCGCAAGATGACAAGAATAGCTAAAAACGTTTCGCGTGCTGCCACTGGCGAGTGGGGAGGGATTAGTGGATTGATTGGTGGGATAAAAATTGATTCACAATAAACATAATAGGATATTTGCTCAAGATTACACTGACTAGAGGGTAAAAGATTATGTCCATATTCTTATCAGTGAGACTGATCACATGCTTCTGGTTATCCACGAAACTCTACGTGTTTGCAAAATTAGAAATACACATATGCTTGTAACATGTGGCATAGGCTAACCTTGGACAACAAACAGTTCAAATCTTATGTAATAGATTGCTCATCTTCTAAACATTTCATATCCACCGCACATCATTGGACATCTGTTTCATCCTAGTTTTAGACTCCTCATCAGTGCACCTCACCTTCATTCCACCCCCTTACCCCAGAGAATCTAAACTTGACTTTGTTTTTCATCAATACTCAACCAACATTAATCTTTGATAAACAAAATAACCTAAACAGAATGCTTACCATCACATAACTACGCCAACTCAATTTGATATCTGTCTTACTGAAGAATACCATTTAATACGAAATGTAAATGAAACAAACTGAAATTTTTTTGTTAACGCTGATATCACGAATTTATCTGAATCAGACAACCACTGATCACATGAAAGCACTGGACAGCTGTTTCGTCCTAGTATTGGACTCTTTAGCAATACGCATCCACAACCCTGGTTATCTGGTTCAGATCAATTCGTGATATCAGCATTAACAAATTAGCTATCTCCACAACAACCCCCTTAATTGAATTTTTTTTGCTGATTACAACAAATTATCTAACATTAAAATAGTTGTACAGTTTGGCCTAATTACTGTTAAAAGTTTTCAAGTGAATAATGATAGTGTAATGATAGTAATTCAGTAGTGAAATAATAAAAAATAGAAACAAGCAACAGCATAGAAACAACAAACAATTAATCTAATGTTAACAGATTCATCTTGGAAGAAAGAAAGAAAGAAAGAAAAGGAAGAAAAAAGAAAAGAAAGAAAGTAACTAAAGAATCTGAAGTAAATGTTGTACACATTCCATCTGTCATACAACAATGACCTTAATTTACTCGCTTGTAAATTATTGTATTAATTCATCAATTGAATACCTACATATTCAACTGAATGATGATGATGATGTTGATGATGATGGTGAAGAAGATGAAGATGATATTTACATTTCAGGAATGGAATGAGTGAAGAGGGGGGGATATTTGGTGATAGATGAGTAAATGAAAGCAAAAAAGAACATTTTTTTAAAAGTATTTACTTTCGAAAAGGTCAAATTCCAATCGGTTACTATGTGTGTAGGTTTTTATTGATGAATATAGAAAATAGAAAAAAAAAGGAAAACAATGACATTCAAGTAATAAAGAAAAATAGTTTCTTCTTTGTTTTTTCTTCTCTACTTTATGTTCTTTTATTAATGGTTATGTCATAATCTTCATGATTATGACATAAATTACAATTTAGGCAACATGAAATTCATTATGTAATCAAGTGAATAACATTCTATTGTTTACGTAATAGAATAATTCAATTTTCAATCAATGAAAATGTGTAATAGTCAATTGATTTCAATAAGAGAATCATTGATGATATGGTCCCCTTAGTGAAAGTATACATCAGTTATTCTACCAAGAATCGAGATGTTGAATGTGAGACAAAATAACAATAGTGATAAGGTGATAACTTGATAGTAAATGTGCATTAATAGAGTGGGTTATAGAGCAATGAAACAGTTATTTAAGCCTGCTACTCCCCTCTCCGATCTACATTCATATTAGGATGAAATTGTATATTCCCATTGATTTGTTAAAGACTGAAGCTGGTCAGTCATTGTCGCAGTGTGCATCCTGAGCGGATTGCTTTGATATAGCGAATATTCACAAGTATCATTTAATTTGGATTGTGACTGGCAAGTGGAATCCAGGACGCGCGTTTCGTCCTATTTGGGACTCATCTGTTGGATGTACCTGTATCCCAATGTTGATGTTCACAGTTGGATTCGAACTAAGTCCGTTTCGTGTCAAGCGCCACAGCGTACACATTGCACAAGTGTGACTGTCTGAACTCAGTAGTCTAGTGATGTACGCGGTGGCGTTTGACACGAAACGGACTGAGTTTGAATCCCACTGTGAACATCAACATTGGGATGTAGGTACATCCAGCCGATGAGTTCCAAATAGAATGAAACGAGCGTCCTGGATTTCATTTGCCAGTCTTAATCCGAACTACTTTCATATTCTTTATGTCATCATTTAAGAACTTCAAATGTTGGTTATAAATAATTGATTTCCTGATACACAGAACTATAAATGATTCATCTGTCTAGTCATATGGGCATCCTCGATGGATTATTTCGATAGTAATCCTTGGTAATTACTTTTGATAACTTTAGAATGTAGCTATTAGTAAAATCCACTATGTTTATTTCATTCTATCTGAGACTCGTCAGCTGGATGTACAAGTTTAATTGACACCATATTAGAATGAAATTGAAAAACAAGATAAATTAATAGAATATTTCAAGATTCCTCTTGGAAACTAAAAACTAATCGTCTGAGTATTAGTGTCTATTAACCATTCTATCGGTTCGGTTTGGAGTAATGTTATCAATCACCTTACTATTTATCTATTCTAACAGTAACTAGCCACTTTTATGTATGCGTGGGTATGTAGAGGTAATGGTGATGGAGTAGAAGGACGTGAAGTAGGTGGAGAAAAGATTATTTTACAGTAATAGACTTGAAATTTATCAACATTTTCTCGATTGACTTAAGATAGTTATCTTTTCATAGAGATTGATATTTTTATTTGATTAATTACATCACAGATTCCTGTTGACACAGTTACATTCAAAACCAGGGAACATTACACAGCTATTTCGTTCTAGTATGGAACACCTCAGTAGTGAGCACCTCATATTCCACACTACGTGATACAGGTTGGGGAACAACTAACTCTTTTCACCACTAGACTGACTAGTATCCAATCATAGACTTCTCACTTCCATTAATTTGTGATATTTAGCACGATGATTATCGATTGTGATTAGTGACGACTATCTTACTCCCGACAAGTCTGAACTCTATCAGTAACGACCTCTCAATCGAGCTTGAGAGCATCGCAAAATTGGTAACTGCTGTGCTGATTATAGTGGAAATTGATATTTTTTTTTGTTTGATTGAATATGTCACGAATTTATATTTGTGAAAACAATTGTAAACTAAGAAGCACTGGTTACCTCAATCCTCTAGTGATGTGTACTTTTGTGTAGAAAATCAATCAATCTACAAACAAAGTTTATGCCTCTAAATACAAATTGATCTGTTTACAAAACATTTGCCCAGATAATGTTTAACATAACTCCAAGCTTTTACTCATATTTGCATACAGAATTAATTGATTGATTGACCCAGTTATTTATCTTAGGGTGCATATTAATTTCCCTTTGTTTGTATTGAATATTTTTCTCTTAGTAACAAACAATTGAAGATGAACTTTGAAAACAAAAGACTTCTGGAAATGGATAAAAACTTTATAAGTTTAATGGAATATTGAATTAATTTGATATATGACGAGAAGTTATATTGAAGATAGTTGTTTCATTCTATTTCAAATTCTATCTGAATTTCAGTGTTAAAGATGATCATACTAAGAACTTTACCCAGTATCTTTCTATTTCAGTAACCGAAATAATATTCAGTGAAGTATTGAGATCCACTTGTAACTAACAGGTTCTCAATAAGTATATAGGAGGGGTGGGGTAGCGGAGAGGATTAGTATGTATTTGTTATTTTCATTCATATAGTTGTTTAATAATCAAATTGGTTAGATCTCTTGGGTTATATTCATCCTAACTAGATTGTCTTGTTATATCCTTCTTGTTGAAATGTATGATTGAATTAGGCAGCTTTGATATCTGTTTCTAATTTTAGATCATGTAGAACTGTCTATTTAATGACAGAAATCTTAATAAGAAACCGTTCATTTATATAGCTAAACTAGATTTAGTTCGTATTATCACTGGCTGATTAAAATTGAAACATTTGGATTACTAAATTCCAGTCTTGTGAATTAGCCTTGAAGATTCAATCCTATTCAAGTTGATGCATATTTAAAGTTGAAGAATTCACACTGATTATTAACTTAACGGAAATTGAAGTCATCAGTAAAAGTCGATAGACATTAACTATTGTATAAAGACAACAATGTAAAGTATCCAATAGTAGGATTATGTATGTTAAAGACTATTTGAATAGATTGTCAAAAATGTAGAATATGAGTTTAATTGATGTGAGTTGGAATCCCACAGAAAGCTGATATTTCTTTAAGTATGCAGTTACATATTATAGATGAGTATCAATAGACACGAAATCTAGGTCATTTGAAAGTTTCCTACCCGACCACTATCAACCACTTTACATAAGATTGTATAGTATTATAGTAGCTCTAACAGATTGTAACCTAGGCAATAAAAAAGATAAAAGATTGACTTTTTCTATGTATACAGTTTCGAATATCATCACAGTAAACTCTGTGGGCATATGGTTAAGCGTTTGTCATGAGATCTGTAGTTCCTGGCTTGAATTATACATCAAAATCAACGACGTGCACTATTGAGGAGCTTCATACTAAGACGAAACAACTATTAGGAGAGGGGGGGGGTATGTACAACAACTGTTTCCTTGTATTATTATTAGTTTGGATATTGGAAAACAATAAAACATATGGTTTGATAATAATTCGTACAGTTTTTGATGTTTATTCTGTTGGTTACAGATGTTTGTAGTTTATTGTTAACAATAACCTACATGTCCATCATATATTTGTGTTTTATGTGCTTTTCGAAAGTTTTTACTACCACATACCTTCATTTTGTTGTTAGAGCTGACTATTATGATGATGCAATCGAGCAAACAATTTGGTTTGAACATTTATTGGACATAGTTGTACTATAAGTGGGTGAAAGAGTAAAGGGTAGCTAGACTGAAAATACCAAATTTGCCATCCGAGTACTAAGTTGTGCTGAATAATGTAAAGAAATGCCATGATATGTTAATGTTCACTGATAAACCGTACTCCAGCCTTTTAGTCTGGACCTATCAACAAAACTTAAACCAGAATTCAACGACTTCATAGACTGATTCTGTATTTTAGTTGGACTGCCCCTAGGCTTTAAGCTATTCTACTCCAACAGCTAACATCGCAATGGGAGGCGGACGATGGTTAAACATACGTGACATTTGCACTAATTACCTCAGTTGGTGAAGATTCCAAGGCTCATCAATTGATTTGCTATTAATATTGCTTATTCCATCATTTCATACTTTACAAGTATCTGTGATCAAAGACCTATAACTAACACACGTTTCACTTTTCATAGCCCATGTTTTACACTCATAGGTTTATCCTGAGCGGAATGCTAAGTGGTGTACTCATCCTTTTGTTGAATGACAGATATATCTCTTGTAACTAAAACAGAAGAGGTCAATCGTCAAAACAGTCTACTTCATCATGCTGAACGGACTATTAATAACTGAAACAAGTTTCTGGTAAATACTTAGATGATAAATAGAAAACTGTCCATATAAATGTCGTATATAACCGATCTTAGGAGGTTGTATTGAAGACCACGAGATCAATAAGAATACTACTAACTAAACCCCTTTTTCAGATATCCTATAAGCAACAACCGTTATGTTCTCTTTAACGACATGGTAAACTTTTAATTTGTATTGTGACTGGCAAGTGGAATCCAGGACGCGCGTTTCATCCTATTTGGGACTCATCGGCTGGATGTACCTGCATCCCAATGTTGATGTTCACAGTGGGATTCCACTTGCCAGTCACAATACAAATTAAATGATAACTATGAATAATCGCTATATCGAGGCGATCCGCACAGGATGCACATATAGCAACAGTGACTGACCAGCTTCAGTCTATAACAAATCAATGGGAATATACAAATTCATTCTACGACATGATAAACTATTCAGAATACTTGGTAAATAAGTGAATGGTTTTTCTCTCTGACTAAGTTTCTACTTTATGATTTGATTCAGAGGATAATTCAAATTATTCTTTTAAAATGATGATTACTGGCTTTAAGTTAGTTAGTTTATGAACCTCATGCATTCAGACTGGCTGTGGTTAAGCAGCCGTAAAACATGCTTCAACATCCACAATATAATCAAACTTTATCCGGTATTTTGCATTAAACTTTTAACTTAGATTACGTCAGTAACCATATTCTTAAGGCTGATGAAACTCTTGAAATAGATGAAACCATAGTAAACCAAGTATGTAGTATTCAGAAATCACATAATTATAGGGATTTTTAGTAACCAAATAAGTGTGGGCACTATGGATTATATGCTAGCGATCGTTAGATGAACAACAATAATGTTGATAACCATCACTTCAGTCAAATAAATGGTAAACTGTCAAAAAGAAGTATTTCTCTTATTTTTGTAAACTATCTCTGTATCAAAAGAAGCCACAATGAATGACTATTTGGCAAAAGAAGATTGATCTATTCTAGTACATTATAACGTCAACGAAGTGATGCATATACTTTAAAATTATATACATATACAAGTTGGACAAATATAATCGTCTGTACTTAGTAGCGACAGCGTTTGACATGAACAGATTGAATTAGAATTATAGTGTGGGCATCAACTGAGGAATATGACAGATGTATTCAACTAATGAGTCCCGAAAATGACAAGACGTATGCGTAATTGTATCTTCAATTCACAATTCACCTCTCATCACATATTTTTTTTTCCTAAAACAGACCATTTCTTTTCTACTAAAGCACATTCCCTCAAATGTAGACTAGTATTCATTTAGATACATTATTATGACATTATACAATCAAATGTAGTGCCAGTTAATGTGACTATGATTATTCACAACGATTTCATGGTTCACTAAATTGCACCAATGAATTGTCTATTCATTTAATAAGTGAGTACTACATAATGGAGTATGATTTCAATGATACACTTCATTACAAGCGTCTAGAGTGATTCACAACATAGTGATATGAAGATGTTAAAGTAGTTCAATTAAATACCTTAAATGAAAGTTATCCACTCAATGAAACGAAATAAGACCAATAGTATCATATACGATACCCTCAGTGAATACAGAATCGATAAATTTATAAAAATTTCATGATGATAGCCTAAATAAAGTATATGTTGAACCTGTTAGTTACGCAATATTTCATACTTAAATGGTAAACTTCTACATACATCCAAAATTTGTCGGTTAAGAATGTGGACGTTCATATACAAAGAACGGTTACTGGGTAGGACTAATAATGATTGCTATAATATACATAGCTGCATTCAATAAAACAATCAACAAGTCAGATCAGATCATGTACTAACGTGATGTGTACCCCAGTATATGACCAAGTTACGCTTGTCGTACAACCAGAGCAGCTTCTATCGATTGGACCCACTCTTGCGAATGAGAAGAAATCAGAAGGGAATGAAGGATGGAAGAGAAATTATATTTGATCGTAAACAGAGCTTCAATGGGATAGCAACCTCTAGACTGGTAAACTAAAGAGAGATGCTACCCACGGGAATTTGTGTCGTGATCTGGTGGTGATGCGTGACCGTGCGCCTTCAACTAGTTGTGTCCGCTAAAACAAACATGGTCAGCATTAATGTCAAGAGCCTATGCAACTATTTATTTTGAGGATTATATACCGCTACAAACGCAATAATAATTTAATAATCTAAAGAATATTTTGGATCAGTTACGATAATAAAGATATGTTAATTGGAAATTGTTGTCAGGGTAATTGTGATAATAATGATAAGGAGGCCATGTGAATTTAATGAGGTGTTGTCAAGGTAATAATGATGATAAGAAATTGATATGAGTTAAGAAAGATAAACGTTGAATAAAGATTGGAAGAGAGTAGAGATCAACAGAAAAAAAGATTCGTGAAATGTAAGTTCACAATAGTCGCCTTATGTAGTAAGTGGTACCATCAAGAGTCATGATAAGCCAAGAGGTTAAACATATTACTGCTGTATGAATATGTTATGATTTCTGGAGTTGATCCCTATAGCTTTAGCTATATATATAAATGCCGTAATCTCTCTCATTTAGTTAGGTTAGTCAACACATGGCACAAAATAGAAAACGAATCTTCAATTTTGATTCGATGTTTGTTGTCTACCGAATGTAACAGTGAGGTTCTGATCATAGACTTAGTTACAGCTTTTATTAACCATGTCGGTACAAGTTAATGAGCGTGCATGTACAAACTTCTCCAATAATAGCCCTTGAAACTAGCCCCACAGAAGCAGTTAAACTAGTAAACTTACAGTCGAAAGGCCATCTTTGGTATTTTATCATTAACTTGTTGAGGGAACATTACTTCGGTTGCAAAGGTAACCTGTATCCTAATCGCGTTAAACGTCCTTTTAACTGACCTTTTGAGTTTACCTGTTAATAAGTCACTAGCGATGATGTTTACCCTCCTTTTTAATTCACACATGAACTTTTTGATGAACTCGACTGGATATCACTAGTTCTGTAATATTTTCTTCAACTTCTTTATTTCCCCTTTCATATTATTTCCTAAACATGTGAACCTGATTCTGTGGCCAAGACATGAGATTAGTTTAATGTTGAATCGGTGTAAAACTGTGAAAGTGAGTATACTGACCAGTTCAAGTGTTTTTTCCACATATATTTCCTTTGATAAGCCAATTCATTTGTCATGAAAGGAGATTATCTAGGAATGCTATGTTGTTCTTGTGTTCACTGAAGTAAATGAATTTAATTTCAGGATAAATATGATTGAATATATTAAGTAGTTCTTCGCCCATTGCACAAACATGACTGTCTGGACACAGTAGTCTAGTGGTGTACGCGGTGACGTTCGACACAAAACGGACTGAGTTCGAATCCCACTGTGAACATCAACATTGGGATGTAGGTACATCCAGCCGATGAGTCCCAAATAGAACGAAACGCGCGTCCTGAATTCCACTTGCCAGTCACAATCCAAATTAGATGATATTAAGTAGTTCTTGTTTATCGATACTCATCTGCATGGCAACAGTAGTAATCAACTTTACTTAATGTGTTGTGTAGTTGTGCAATTTTTAATTATGATAGGAAGGTATCCTCCGAAATCTGCCTGAGACTTTAACCGACTATGACTCCATCTGTTAATCGGTATATTTCGCTGCTAAACATAAACTGGACGTTTTGGTTGTTTTAAATGTTCTTTTAGCCAGTTGTTCACACACATCATCAATTGTTCCCATCAGTGAACTATTTGTAAATACGTATGTTATATCTAATAATGAAATGAATTTCCCTGTTGCATTTATGTATTTTACTTTCTGTTGAAAGATTGAAATATACCGAATGAACTGTATTTGTCCAGGTCTCAGTGAAATCGTTCTAGTAGTTTCCCTAACCATTTCAGTTAAATGGAATGGTGAACTCAACATATCAAGAATCGGTTATAATGAGATCTCGGATTTGTGAAACTTTTGTAAACCATAAAGTCAATGAGTGTTAATGTCTAATAGTTTAATCGCATCATCATAGTTAGTTTACGTTCTGAGTTTTCTGTTAGATCTTTTGATTGATCTAATTTTTAGGAATTCAGTCTCATTGTTTTGTAGAAAATTTATTTTACCAATGTTAAAGATGGTTATACCAAACCAACTATCTGGTTTTGCGGTTATCAAGTTTTCATCCAACTTAAGTTCTTCGATGGCTTTTCTGTGTTTATAATAAGTGTGTTGTTTGTTGTTACTATAATCAACTAATGTGGTCTTAAATGTGCCTAATCTCTCATTTGACAAAGCTACCATATCTTATAATTGCATAAATAGATTCTTAAATAGCATATTTGTGCCCATATGATACACCTTTCTACGTTGAGCCTAAAACTTCAGGCATAGAGCTACAAATTCTAGTTGAGTTTATGTAAACAGTATTCAATGAAAAAAGTTCACCGTCATTGTCGAACTATGTAATTTACTTAGACTAATTATAGACGACATATTTCAGTCACTGTTATGAAATTTTATAAGAAGTTTTCGTAAGCAGTGATCTTACGACTGAATATTTCATATTTCCAGTTACTCTATGGGGGACTTTAAACCACTGTAAATGACTTCATTCAATATAACTATTAACCATCGTTCGGCACATTTTAAACTTAGGTTAGATGGTTTTGCAGAAATAGATATTAGGCTTAATTGTTTGAATTCGTCACAGATTAGTGTTAGTTGGGCACCATTAAAATCAAGAAGTACACATGCACACACACACACTCGATTTCTCACTATCCTCAGTCAATCGAACTCAGGGAATTCAAGTTTCACAGCCCACACTACATCATCTACACCAGTGGATCGACCGATCTACGTCAAACAGTAGAATTCACTATTCAATCATTTTGTAATATAGGACAAGGATCATCTCACTCCAACATGTCTGAACTTCACCAATCACGAGTTTACACAGGAATATTAGGAACATCTTGAAGTTTGTGACTAGTAAGTTGATTTATTTTTCTTAACTGAATTGAGGTGGTTTACACTTTAGGTTTTTTATTAGTTTCATTCAATCTCTTCAATGTATAACTTTCTAGTTATGTCTAGTGAAAATATTCATTAGTGTCGTCACCATTATCATCATCATCATCATCATCATCATCATCATAAATAAACAAAAACTGTACTTTAAGAATAAGAAAGACAAATATGTATCCACTCAATAACATAATTTGTTTACATTCATTATATATAAGTAGTTTAGTGAGTAGTAAGTTGTATTAAGTATAGAATAATATAATTTCATTGTATAAGAATAACAAATGTATACCATTTCCTTACTTCCTTTTCTTTTTATCTTGCTCTTTTTGTTTTCTGTTTCAATTAGTAATCAAATAATAAGTGAATGTGCAATTGAGTTAGACTACATCAGAGTAATCAACATAAACATTTTTGTTTGATTACATAATGAATTATATAATCAATATGTCTACACTATGTATATGTGTATTTGAGTGTTATTTATTTATGCATAATATTGAATGTCTATTGGCCGGAAACCATTGGCAACAGCCTACTTTAGAAGAGAACAAACCAACTTCCAGATAAAGAGGAGATCAGGAAACGACGTTGGAAGTGGATAGGACATACATTGCGGAAATCATCAGACTGCATCACGAGACAAGTACTAACTTGGAATCCTGTTGGACAACGGAAAAGAGGAAGGCGAGAGAACACACTGTGTCGAGAGCTGGAAGCAGACATGAAAAGGATGAACAGTAACTGGAGACAGCTGGAAAGTATTGGTGAGGACAGAGTTGAATGGAGAATACTGTTGAGCGGCCTATGCTCCCCCGAGAGGGGTAAAAGACGTAAGTAAGTAAGTTAGTTGGAAAGGTTTTAATCTGTCATTTTCTATAGTTTTTTGTAACTTCGATCAGTTAGTCATATCAAATTAAAATTCGAACATCTACATAGCACTCTATTACAATAAATAGCAGCCCACCAGTGGTTAGCTTCTATAGGTAATTTCTGGAGTCAAGTCAGCAGACGTCACCAGTGAAATTCAACCATATAAAGTGTGTGTCAGATAGGCCCCCAACGGTATCAAGCGTAGGATGCAAGCCATTTTAGGGATCTTATTGTATAGCGTTCCCGGAGAAGACTGGATCTCTTGGTTTCGACTCCCTACTTGTGGATACACACTGCTGAAGAGTCCCGTACTAGGACTAGACGACTGCTCGGTGCCACTAAGGTTCACAGGTCTTGCACCAGATTGTTTGGTAGTGATGTGACTCATTTGGCAAGCGTACATTGGTTGATTACTGTGTAGTGACCAATTCGGTGTTTGTCAAGTTGTAATATGGCCATTAGGTGATTCGACAACTCTCACCGTATGTAGATATAGAAAGTGACCAACTAAAGTATATATTTCAGTCCAGAAGAGCTTCATCTGTGGCTCAGTGGTACCAGTGGAAGATTGTGATGCTGGCTGACTCTGGATAAAATCCGTTAAAAAAGCATACGTTCCCTTATTGATTTCGGGTACGGCTTACTGTTGAATGACAAAATAGTAAGCAACCTAAGTTCAAAGTTTCCTGCTGACTGCCTTATTACTACCAAGCTTTTCACTATAGTGCCGGTGATGTGAAGTTACTTAAATTAGTAACTACAGTATAACTCGATCTACAGAATTCGGTGTCGACATTAAAGTATCTGATGAACATCAAGTTTATTACTACACATTGATTAACTGATATATACAAATTAAAGACGAACTTTACTTAGCTCTATCTAACTTACACTTATGTTTAATTCAGTAATAATTAGAAAATCATCTTCAATACTGTTTATTTATTTCATTGTTTTCACCTCCAAGAAGTTAAATAAAATGAATCAACCAATGTGTGACGAAGAAAAACAAATAATCTCAATACCTATCTAGACAAAATCATTTCACATCAATTAAACTAATCAGCTAACTAGTCACAAACTTCAAGATGTTCATAATATTCTAGTGAAAACTCGTGATTGATGAAGTTCAGTCAAGTTGTAGTGTGATGATCCTTGTCCTATATTACAAAATGATTGAATAGAGAATTCTACTGTTCGACGTAGGTCGATCGATCCACTGGTGTAGATGATGTAGTGTGCGTTGTGAAACTTGAATTTCACGAGTTCGGTTGACTGGTAAGAGTAAGGAATCGAGTGTGTGTATATTCATGTGATGTTTAATACTAGGATTAAACAGTAATGTAGAACTTCTTGATTTTTAATTGTGTCTGAAGTGTACCTGGGAATATGACCAAGGTACGCTTGTCGTACAACCAGAGCAACTTCTATCGATTGGACTTACTCTTACGAATGAGAAGAAATCAGAAGGCACTGAAGGATTGAAGCGAAATTATATTTGATCGTATACAGAGCTTCAATGGGATAGCAACGTCTAGGCTGGCAAAGTAGCGAAAGATGCTACCTACGGGGGTTCGAGTCGTGATTTGGTGGTGATGCGTGACTGCACGCCTTCAACTAGTTGTGTCCGCTTAAACAAACATGATCAGCATTAATCTCGAGAGCTTATGCAACTATTTATTTTGGGGATTATTTACCGCTACATGTCCAACTAACACTAATCTACTAAACTGTATACCATAACTTTCCTAAATAACTTCAATTCAAAGATAATTTACAGTATTCTACATATTCTATCTTTAATACTATTAACTAATATTGATTTTTCATCAATCAATATCTTGTGTCTTTATAGGTATTCTTTTATATTACTTAAGGATTAGTCATTAGATTGGAATGTCCAACAATATATATATATATATATATATATATATATATATATATATATATATATGTATATATATATATATAGGGGATGATGGATAGACAAACAGCCTCAATTGATAAATATATATATGAATAAAGGAATATATCTGGATAAACTTGTCAAGTTTATTTTGATTGGTTAAAAAATTTAGTTGACCTATTCAAATTTTAAACTGTGCCATCAATTCAATTCAATTCATTATGATGATTTTTTATTTTGAAACGATTAAAAACAAAAAGTGAAACTTCATATTTTCACATTATTATCATTTTCTTGGATTGTAAAGATGTTGAATTAATCAAAGTTTATTTATTTATGTAGATTATTCAATGAAATTAACAAAAATGTTGTATTCATTATGAATAATACACTAACTAATTAGATTAAACAATTAATAATAATGATAATCATTAATAATAATAATAATAATAATAATAATGAATACTTTATCTTCTTATTAATATTATTATTATCAATAGAATTCTATGGAATTAATAGTGAAGTTAAAGTTACATTGAATTACCATAGAATCAATACTACCACCACCACCACCATAACAACAGCAATCACTAATCATCATCATAATCATAATGATTCATTGATTAATGATCAATATACATTACATAATACATCAATAATATTATCATCATATAATAAACAATGGAATTTTCATTTGGATATGTTCATTATTATATTTTTAGCATTATTTTCATTTTGTGCTAATACTGGTTTATTATATTTAGATCGTTGTGCAAAATCATCGAATATAATGAATAATTCAAGTTTTTCTAATAATTTCATATCATTCACTACTAATAATAATACTAATACTACTACTAATAATAATAATAGTAATAATAATAATATATCAACTAATACTACTTATTATAATAGTAGTACAAGTAATTTGCCTATACACAATACAAATAATAACAAACTACAATCTTCATCATTTAATTGTATATTAAAGAAATGGTTGAATCAATGTAATTCACATAGAATTAATAATAATTTATTATGTAATCAATCACCAATGCAAAGAATACCAAATGAAATTATTACAACATCAAAGATATCAACAGGATTACGTTCATTTTCTATAACAAATTCTACATTGAATAAATATCCATCATCAATTAGTTTATTAAAATTAAATCATACTAATCAAATAATTCATCATGGTTCAACACAATTTCATTATACACCACGTAGTCGTAGACAACGTCGTTATTTACGTGGTTTACTTGGTTTATCAATAAGTAATTTAAGTTTATCTGTATGTTTATTAAATTGGTGTATATGTCAAATAATTTTATATCATATTTATAATATAAAAAATTATTATACATTAAAAGTTTGGTTAACTATTATAGCATTTCTTAATATATGGACAATAGATATTGCACAAACATTAGAGATTAGTGCTATTCTATGGATTGCATTAGAACGTACACTTGGAATACATTGGCCTAGTGAAACACAATCTACTAATAACAATACTACTCCTACTCCTCCTCCTCCTCCTCCTCCTCCTACTACTACTACTACTAATAGTAATAGTAGTAGTAAATGTATATCCCGATCAAGATTTTATTCACCTGAATGATTCTAATGTAATCAATTCTTCATCAAATCAATTTCATTATAAATTATTATTATATATAAATAATACATTGAAAAAAATTAAATTAACATTAAACAATACTACTAATTATTGTACAACATCATTATATCAGCATACAAGTACAAATGTAATAAGTAGTAAAAAACGTCCAAAGAAAAAATATATTTCATGCTTTATTCGTATAATTTTATGCTTTCTACCATTTGTTTTATTTCTATTAGCATCTACTTATAGTTTAATTAATATTATACAACAGATTAAGAAACAAAGAGTAGTATTATTACATAATACTCAACATTTTCAACAGCAAAACCATCACCACCACCACCAACAACAACATTTGATTGATTACATTTCTGATATTAAAACTACTTATATTAAACATACTAGTAGTATAAATGACAGTAACATTAATAATAGCAACAATACTAATAGTTATATACAATATTTTAATTCTTTTATTATTTATAATTATTATTATGCTTACTTTACTAATGATTTATTCAAGAAGCATACATCTTCATCATCATCATCATCGCCATCCTCCTCCTCCTCCTCCTCATCGTCGCCATCATCATCATCAACACCTTCAACATTTCATGCTGTACATTTAAAGCATCAAACACATATGTATTATACAAATTCAATTATTCTTGCATTAATAATTGGACAATTTTTTATACCATTAACAATTTTAGTAACAACTAATTTATTGATTTATCAAAAAGTAAGTATCAATATATATTTCTTGTATCTTTACAGTGAATGTTATGCAATAAGAGCTATGTAATGTGCATAGTTACGCAATATACATTATACATACATTAGTTGCTAAGGTATTTATATATAAGAAGAAAAGGTTACTAGACAATCGTGTTGGGTGTGAGTCAGTTACTCACCGATGACAATGGCTGAGATCGTGCTAATGTATCATGAATTGACTGAATTAGAAATATCAACTGATAGCAGCCGATTCAGTGGTTCAATGATAAAGCGCTTCGTCGTGAAGCCAGAGGGTCCTGGTTTCGATCTCTAATGGGGTCGTGAATAGGCACTGCTGAAGAGTCCCACACTAGGACGAAACAGCTGTTCAGTGCTTCCAGATGATCAATAGTTATCTATTTCAAATCAATTCGTAATATCAGGATTGACAAATTAAGTATCATCTCGTTGTTGATTGTTCACATATGTCCACGATGTAAAGATAGCAATAACAACTAATTAATTGTGATATTCAGTAGCGGCAGTGTGAAGATTTCAACACTTTTCAATAATTTTTTAGAATGACAGTAAGTCTGCGAAACGACTGTGATCGTGGGTGGGTGAAGAAAGTAAAAGAGATGGGAAATGCAGAGGATATATGTAAAACCAAACAACTTTTTTAGATTATTAAAAGAAACATGAATTAACAGTCACGTGTCATTAAAACAGTCTCCGAAAAGATGGAACATTGATCTACTCTCAGCCTAGACTCTTAGAACAGTGTGCCGGACATTTCAATGAGCAGTTAGGTTGACCATTAGCTACTTTAGAACTACCCACTATTTCCAAACAGTCTAAATGGAAAAATCAACATTGCCCCCTCCTTATGATTCATGCAGAAGTTGAAAACGCCGTAGATAATCTGAAGAGAAGAAGAGCAGCAGGTTTCATGAAGTCACTGACTGGCTCCTTAAATAGTCAACTTAAAATTATTTTTAGTCTTTTCATGTACTGATTCGTTTTCTGTGTATCAAATTCTATACGTCCATGCGTTTTTCTTACATTCACTGAATTAGTTACTAATTTTACTAACTTGATATTCATCTTGCTGTCCTTACTGAGGTGTGACAACTTTGACCGATGCACATTTGTGCTACGTTCTATGTTTTACATATATGCATGCAATTCGTACATATCAACAGTATGAACCTTCATGATTTCGAATGATTACGTAATGTTACTTACGGTACTGTTATTATTTCTTGTTCACAAATCTTACGTAAGATATTTGCTGTGGAATATTTTGCGGATGAAAAGATAAGTAACACCGAGGATTGAAGATAATTTATTTATACACTGGTTCTGGCCTATTCAATACAAAGAAAACATGAATCGAATTCAGGGAGATTTCTGTTCACCAATTCGAGGACTTTAAGAGAACATTCTATTTCGATTAGACAGCCAATGGTGACAAGATATTTTATAATGTCACGTCTATTGCCATCTTTATTAAGTTTAACGTAACCAGCAGGAATAGTGCTCCCATTGTATCTCTTCCTTTAAGAATTCGGAAAATGTCCTCCCTTCAATGTTATTTATTGAGAACTAACTTTTATTAAAAATATACGAGAATGATTTATATGAGACTGTTTTTCCACAACGATTCGTAGGAAAAACAACATGAAAACAAACCTTCAAAAGGAATCCAAAATCACTGGGCGTAAGAGAATGCTCCATAGTAACGTCGAACTCAAAGGAGGTCTACCTTCGGACAGTCGACCCTTATTTGCAAGTAACTCAATGGATAAATTACAGCGTTTTATTTCTACGGTGTGCGTTTATTTACTTTCTCCTGGATGGGAATATATACTAGTCTTTCAAAGAGCACTTGTTCATAAGAGTCCAATATCTTTATTCCTCCTCGTTATGGAAAGGCAGCAGCTTTAGTACTAGGGTTGCATTAATGGACTTGCAGTCACTATTAACCATTCAATTTAATCATGTTTATCTTTTGAAGTCATTTATTGAACCTACATAAAAACCGCTCAGACAGTTTTAGTCGACCGTTTTTTTTTACTCAGAATCTGTTGATCATGTTGAAACGTGGTAGTAATATTGTTCATCGTGTTTTACTGTTAGATGGTCGTAAATAACTGAAAAGAAACCCTACTACCTCTTGGTTTCACGCTAGGTGGAACTCGTCACCAAGGCAAATCTGCAATCGTCTAGGAAGGACTGATCTTACGAGGCATCCGGATCTAGTCACTAAGTTTCTTTTTAAAACACAGCCTGTGAACTATTCATGTTGTGACTTCCTATAGGAATGACATATTCATACTGATCAGTTACTAACTGAAGATCAATCATAATTTAATCTGGTTCTGGTGGAGTTCTACTGCACATGTTACCATATGATCAGTGATTTTTGATTTATTTTGAGTGCAATTCGATGGATTTCATTCGTCTTTTTGTTGTGCTAGTTAGTATTAATTTGTAAGACTACTGATAATTTTGGATCTATTTTCCTTTTTCTGGAAAGAGAGGGGATTCGAACTTGTGTCATTCAGCGTACTTAGAGCTACATATATTATCATTAAATTTTCTTTAACCTACTTAATCGCAGTAAGTTTATTGTTAGCAACTAAATTCTCAAGTCGGATGGAAACCTAGTATTTACAGAAATAGATTGTTCTTCAAAAATATCGTTTCAAAATTTGTAAAAAAAGGCGAGGATTATTTTCCAAGCATCAACATTCATTAATTTATTATAAGGTTAAATCAACTGATTGATTGGATTATTATTATTACTTATTTATTTATTTACCAATTATTGAATGAGATCTAGCTAATGTGTTTACATTTAAGTGTGTAACATAGACTGTCGTAACATGCATATGTAGTACATGTAATATGGTTATAATGTATTTTCAGTCTGAGTAACATGTACTAAATCCTTTCTAAATCGATTAAGATCTACAGTCTAATGAACGGTGGCATAAAGGTTAAAGCATTCATCCTTCAATTATTCCAAATCAGGTGTGAACTCTACTTTATTTATATATTAGTTTCATTAATCAGTTAATAATATATACTCCGAATGTACAGTAATGGTACGTATCAACAGGTTGACGAAGATAAACTACCATTCGACTTGTTTTTTGACGGTATACAGTTTATAATTGATCTAAGTATGCTTACCATTTTCATAGATACAATGACTTCTTCTTGGTGGGTGGATGTAAATTTGAGTTTGAAAACCATTATAAACTAAATAGCACTGTTTTATTCTAGTATGAGACTCATCAGCGACTGTATTCATCCACGACAATACTAGATGTCAAACCTAGGACCTCTACACCTTGCTATGAGTGCTTAACCTTCAGTTTACTGAGTTGCCAGTCGATTGTATACATGTTTGAATCCAATTAATTTGTATGACTACATGACCATCATTCATTTCATTTGGTAATATTATGTCACTTTCAACATAGTTGGTCTCCACTGGTCACTGCTTTTCACTTGAATCAATCGGAATTACCTAATGGAATAAATCTCCAGTATGCACATAATAACTGCTTTCATTAGATGTAGAAATGATTAAATCTAGGGTTTTACATCACGGATTGATCTTACATTAAGTTACCATTGGAAACCGATATTCATCATGATGCTTAGTAGATATAATTAGTTAGTTAAAACAAATCTAAAACAATAAAATTATTGAGAATAAGTGAACAGTGGTAGTTTATAAGTTTGGGAAGTTAAAGTATCACTGAAAAGTGGGTTGTACGAAAGACCGTTCTGTCCCAATGTGATAATGCTCAGTAGTAATGCCTAAACATAACCGCACAATGAATCAAGCGCAAAACATTTAAGTTTACTTAAGATGTACAGTCGTTATTTATAGAACCAGAACAAAAATCAGAATTTCCCATTTTTGATATCCTACCGAAATGTAGACCAAATGGCTTTTATAAATAGTCATTATAAATGACAACAACTGGGTACAGCTAGTATATGAATTTCGAAAATTACGTCACGCTGACCTGGTAGTAGAATATAAACCAATCACCTTCTTAAGAGGCAGACTCTTCTACAGCCATGATACAATTGCTAAAGAACTATTTGGACTTCGTATTATTTTCTCCAGTCGACTTCATAATTTCTTTAGACAACAAGCTGCAACTCTAACTCATTATTAGCAGTAATCGTCTCCTATAGAATCTAGACTTCGTAAACCATAAGGTCCCGTGATAGTGTTTGTCATTAAAATTCGTACCAAAGAAGTGTATAAATCTTGTAAACTCTCTCTACTACTACACTACTACTTAAGAACTTTCATCAGAATTGTCAACCTCAGATAGTGTTCATCATGATGACCACGTATCCTTCTTTTAATTTTGTTCTAGATGTTCTCCTAGAAATCGTACCTTCCCACTCTTTTCAAGGTTCACTTGCTAACCTTATGTTTAGAATTATGACATAGTTCTATTAAGTAAAGGAGCTGACAGTGTCCCAGTCTCCTGAATGTATTAAATACAAATGCAAAGGCAAATTTATCGAGTGTTTTCTTAGTTTGATTACAAAATATCACTTCAGAACTGCTCTAAATTATAACGTACTTTGGTCATATGGAGCAAAGATGTTGATTCCTTTGTTTCTTTCCCAAATTTCACAAGTCACATCAACTTCATTGGGTCTGTATGTTAAAAAATATACTGATACAGACTGCAAAAGCTTGTTTAACTTTCACTAACTTACTTCCTTTACTGCTTAGACGATGTATTCATCTTCAGAATTGAAGATGAGTACACTGTAAAACAGTTCACTTTGTAATTAACCCATGCCTGTGAAACCTGTTCTATAAAAGAAGACAAAAGTAATCTATAAGCCTTTTTTATGTGTTGTATTCAAAATATTGCTGCTGTATCATAGAACCACCAAGTAAACATTATTAAGGTTAGTCATAGTGTAGTATGCAAATACAGTAAATCAGTTGATGACGTTGCGATCCTTCATTGACTAAAGTGATTGGTACAAATATTATACGTACCAGTTCACTGCCTATCTCGCCCTCATGATGTTCACTTGTATAGGAGTAGAACAGAATAGTAATAGTGAAGTTCAAACCAAAACATATAATTATGAGTCTACGAAGTTGCTGACTACTAGTGTGAACCATGTTGATGGGTTCGAACTAAGTAGTTGTTTTGTTTGTTTAATCTCATCATGATAATGTTTTATAGAGACTTGAGCTATTTATAACTGACTGATTGAAATCTAGAAACATAAAACAAAACCAAAGAAATAGAAACACTTAAAATTAATTAAAAATATTTTTTGGTACAAATAGAAACAAATGAATTGAATATGTGCCTAGATTCTTAGGTTATCAATATTTAGTATTGAGATCTACTTTAGAAGATTCAACTTGTAGTGTAATGAATTTAAATAGATACGAATGATGTTGAATGTAACAGTGTATAATTTCTTATTGCTGATAATCAGTACTGAAACCGGATTAGTTTATGCTGCTGTATGCATCCTAAGTAAATTATCTGTATGTAGTTTTTAATCATAAGCTATTTGTATGCTTAAATTATAGGTCATATTGTAATTTAAGAGCCAGTCAGTCAGTTACAACGTAGAACAAGGTATATGTGTACATCAGTTCAAGTTGCCATGCCCCAATTAACAGATAGAGATTAAATTCTCTCACCAAATCCCAGAGTAGGAGAGGTAGTAACAGAGTAAGTACTAATGGAAAGGTATATAGATCGGAGATAAGATTTGAGAAAATATGCAAATTTGTGTCACTTGTGGCGTAGGCGAGACATTCATTTATTGACGAAAGGACGCAGTTTATTGAGCAGCAGTTAGATCCGTTTTACTTTATGGATGTAAAACATGGCCATTACGGATAGAGGATATTCGTAGGCTTCTAGTATTTGATCATAGATGTCTTCGAAGCGTTGCACGTGTTTGCTGGGACCACCGAGTAAGCATTGCATGGTTAGGAATAGAGTACTAGGTAAATACAGTAAATCTATTGATAAAGTAGTAAATCTCCATCAGCTTACATGGTTAACGTATGTTTTACTTATGACTAACTACCGCCTACATCGACGAGCAATGTTTTCTGTTGTGGGAGTAGGTTGGAAGAAGGCTAGTGGGCGGCCAAACGAAAACATGGCACCAATCCATGAAGTCATTGACAATTGGGCTGAGCCATGTTAATAGATGCAAACTACCTGGTTGGGACCTACGCGAGATGAAGACTACCTAGTTAGGATCCACGCGATGATCGTACCAAACGGTTAGTGACTTTAGGTGATATGGCTCAAGATCGTTGGCAATGGTGCAGGTGCATCCGCTCCTTGTCTTCCCCAAAATTCTAAGTTTTTGAGCTTCTCATAATTTTCTCTTTACTGGATCACATTTTTTTTTCAAACTTTATCTCTGATCTCTATACCTTTCCACTAGTACTTACTCTGCTACTAACTCTCGTACTCTGGGATTCCGTCCGACATGTTAATCTCTATCTGCTAACTGAAGCATGGCAACTTGAACTGATGTACACATGTACCAAGTTCTACGTTGTAACTTTCTGACCGACATATTCTAGATTAGCTGCGGATCATGGATCCATAGTTTTCAGAAATTGTGATTCCCGATAATTTGTCTCGATATAACACCTCTTTTTAAAGAAAAGTTCATAACTGTCCATGGGTGGGTGGAGTTCTTGACAGCTGACTGATTTATACTGTAGTCACACTTGTCATTATTTGGTGTTAGGATAACTATAATAATTGTCAAGTATCCAAATGCTACCTCATAGATGATTAATTAGGCTTTCTTTTTGAGTCGACAGAAAATTGATTATCTCCTTCATTCGAAATGTGATCGCTCTAGAGAATTTCGTTCCGGTTTATAGACTTTTTGAGTCATGGATTCCTTTAACTAGAACTTTTTCAGGAGAATTAATTTCTCGTCTTTCTTCTTTGTCAGTTCTGTAACCTTCCGTATGTGATTTGCACGTTTTACAGTATTTAGTATTTTCAACTTTGACTGCATGCAAAACAACATGCCTTCGTTTTAATATCTTTTCAATGGATCACCGTGGTAGTAACTAATAAAAATCACAATCATATACCTTCCAATTCGTGTTAAATGTTCTATGATTTTCCTCATAGTGACAATTTAACTGAACTTCCATCCTTAAGTTTCTTCTGTTACCTATGTGCATATGTTGAATTGCATTAAGAGCAGTATTAACCTATAACAAAACATGATTTCTGATAGTGACAGCGAAGTAACATTCAATCACTTATAATTTCGTTTATTATCCAACTCCTCCCACTTTCTTCATTGTAATTACATGCTTAAGAATATTCACAAACATTTCAACTTGTCTATTCAACTGATAGTGATATAAATGTAAACAAACATATATTTAGCACTTACTTAATTACGCCCGTTACCCCTCCCAGAGAAGCATAGGCCAATAACCAGTATTCTCAATTGAACTGTTTCTTGAGCAATCCTTTCCAGCTGTTTCCAGCTGCTTTTCATCCTTTTAATGTCTACTTCCAATTCTCAACGCAGTATGTTTTTTGACCTTCCTCTTTTCCGTTTCCCAACATGATTCTGTTATGCCGGAATACAAAGAAGCGTAACAAGCTTTCAGAACTGTGTTTGCGAACATTATTTCATTCATTCGAACTATCTGTAATGTAAACATTTTGTTTCTATTATTGTTACGCTCCGCTTACCCTATTCCTCCCGTTCAGCATAATCGCTGTTATTAAACTGTTTCTTATTATGGTCTACAGTTAATTAGTTGTGTACAAGTTGTTTCTACTCACTACCACTATTTCCCTCGTTCTGTATTCATGTTAATTTTCTAATTGGTTTGCTGTGCTGTATGATTTTATGTATATCTAAAGGAATGCTTGAAATATAATAGGATTCTGTCTGGTTGATCTGTTGGCTCGCGTTCTTCTAATTTCGGTTTGGGACTAAGTGGGCACAAGGCAGACGCGCAATTACAAACTAGGCACCTGTCATTCGCACTCGGCCAACCCCAATCACCCCCCAAATTTTCTCTCGTCATAACAGATTCCAAGTAAATGTTTGTCTCGTGATGCAGTCTGAGGATTTTTGCAATATATGTCTTATCCATTGCATTGGATATACCATCAACTCTGACATGGGGAATCATCAATTATTCAGTGTTCTCCTGTCAGTTTCGATGGTATACTATACTAAAGAGTTTCATATTAGAAAGTAACACCTGTCCAACGTTTTCTGATCTACAATGGTACACTATCAACATCAATCTATAATGAATGAAATTCATTACACCTGATAGTAATCTTCATAATAAAATACCTTAATTCACTGATAAGTATAATCAATTTTAGTCATAAATATCTAAGTTTTTATTAACTTCCCAATAATTTTATAAAGAATCATAAAATAGTTTTCCAAGTTTATTTTTTGTTTTTTCTTTCTTTTTGTTGTTGTTGTTGTTTTTTTCTTTGTTTAAAACTATTTCATCGTTTTTTTTCTTTTTGAAAAGTTTTATTTTTCTTTTTAAAAAAAATAAATGAAAAATATTTCTAAATTAAGTTTTTGTGTCAATTACAATAAAGATAAAATTTTTATTTCACATTCCAATTGTACATTCTTAAAATGACTAGTTGTAGATTAGAGATAAAAAAAAATCTAGACCGTAGCTGCTACCTTGATGTGGTGGTCGGGCTTGCCTATCGTAATGACCCAACTGAACTATATTGGCTGGAACACATGTTCCTCAAGGTCCTACCATGCCAAGCAGCTCTAGTTGGAGAGCGATAAGACCTGAAGGCAAGCATCCTAAGATCTGAGGGCGAAGTCGTACTGCTGACTACAGCGAGGTGTGACAGCAGTAAGGTGTTTCCCTCGGATAACCAGCATCTGCAGCGATGCTTACTTCTTAACAGAAGGCAAGGGGTTAGAAAAGGTCGACCCTGAAAATGTCCCACCTCACCTTACTCCACTGGATTTCCGCCTTCCGGCAGTAAGGTCTTCTAATGAATGGAGCTAACGCTTCAAAAACTTCCCTACAATTAAGGCCGTGCGTGATCGGCCTCAAGCAGTTGCCCCTTGGGCTCTGCGATTCACGCCTCCTGGGTCACTATGACCAATACTAACCCAGTTTATTTTCCAGGTACTTCAAGAAGCAATATCCTTCCATGGTGTGGGCAGCCAGGAAGTGAAAAAGTGCCCTCATACCTCTAACAGCACACGAGATCATCTTGTCCGAGATAGAGATAAGTTAAAGAAGTGAATTACAATAAATTTGTTAATATTTCTATTGATTTAACTGAAATTGGTCAGTCATTGTTGCTATGTGTACATCCTGAGCGTATTACCTCAATATACTGCTTATTCATAAGTATCATTTGAATTCGAATCTCCACTATGAACATCAACATTGGAATGTAGGTACATATCAGCTGACTGAGTCCCAAACAGGACGAAACGAGTGTCAGTGGATTCCACTTGCCTGTTACAATCCAACTTAAATGATAAAAGGAGTGAAGTTTTATTTTCTTTATTTGATATCAATGTCTGTAATTAGTTCATGAAATGTATCTTCTTTTTTTACTGAATAGATGATGGTAGTGTAGGTGAGACTGATGGAAATGGTGGGTTAGGTTAATAAAACTGTTGTAAAATGAAATTTTCGTTAAATATTCTTTTTTTTTTAAATACTTTTATCAATTGAAACATTGACAATTAAATTGGTTTTACTATCACCTCTTAGTTTTACATCAATTAAAGAAGGTAATTAACATACTTTCTAATTGATCATGAATTTAGTAGACTGTGTTTAAGTTGAATTGTGATTGGTCCTATTTGCAACTCATCACTTGGATGTACTTGCATCTTAATGTTGATGTTCACATTGGGATTCGAACTCCATTCGTTTAATGCTAAACACTGCCACGTTTACCACTGGGCTACTGTGTCCAGGCAGTCATACTTATGAAACGGGTATATATGTAATAAGGTTGAGCTTGTAGACTATAGATAGTATGTAAAAGGAAAAAAAAAAGTGAAGAGAATTAGAAATTCATTGAAACTAAAGAAAACAATTACAATTGGTATATTTATTTGACATTTCTACTTTCATTTGTTTTTATTTATATTTCAGTAAAATACCATTTAGTAATATTTGGATAAAGCAATTTAAGGATAAACAGTAGGGATCAATCGAAATGTTTTTAATACTTAATCTAGGATTTATACTACTGAAGAGTATCATACTAGGACAAAATAGCTGTCCAGTGCTCCCTGGTTTTCAATGGTACCCTGCCAACATCAATTTGTGATTTATTCAATCAACTTAATTGTACATTTGTGTTGTAGCAGACACTTTCAGTCATTTATTTGTTTCATTTGTTAATGAATTGGTCAGTCACAGTCACCATATCAACACAGCAAGAATTAATTGTCAACATGAGTTCGACCTTGTTTATAAAGTGTAATCTAACATCTCATATCATAATTATGTGAACATGTGAACCATGTGAATGATTTTATAGATTGATGAAACATTTCAGTTGCACCCTTGTCAGCTTTCTTTTAGCCTACTCCTATGATAGTTAAAATCGTACGTTGTGATACGCTTAAGTGAATGTGGGATTTTTGAATGCCATTTACATCAAAATAGCATAGTTCATAGCTGTTGGTAATAAACATATTCAGGTCGATATACTGAATGAAAACATAAATAAATATAGTACCTTGGGGTAAAATGAATTTTTAGATAAACATTTACACTGTCATGTTCGTTAGTCATCTATCTAAGATTTCTAAAATTAACTAAAGTGTTACCAAAGAAAGATGTTATCTTCAGAGTCCCTCCAACCCTGATAGGTTTATATCTGATGAGCTCTTGGCTAGAATTCATAAAGCTCATATGGCATTTTCCGAGTTCCATCAGTTCTGGCGTAGATGGTATATTGATCTCCCGAATAAAGGACGAGTTTACTGCATAACAATCTATTTTTTTATTTTAACTCGTGTACGACACATTTTTTCCATAAATCACTTTAGATAATGAAGATGAATACAATAAGTTGCCATTTTTAGACAACCTAGTCGAAAATAATCTGAATGGGACTATTAATCTGAATATCTACCGTAAGACTACAAAATGCAAGTCGATTTATTGATTTTAACTCAGAATATCCGTTGAGCGCCGAAATTTCCCTATATCTAGACTTATTCAGAAGATTCAACAAACTCATTACATCAGAATATGATAAACAAACTTAATACAAAAGTATAATTACGATCTAATAAATTTCCAATGAATATTAATGATAATACGTGTTATGCTGGACCACTAAAGAAGAGTAACAAACTTTCAGAATTGTGTTTTGAGAACACTATTTCAATTATTCTAACTGTGGGTAATGTAAACATTTCGTTCCCATGATTGTTACGTTCCTCTTACCCTTTCCTCCCGATTAGTATATTTACTATTAGTATATTATCTCTCACTATGAACTACAGTTACTAAGTTGTGTACAAGTTATTCCTACTCACTACCACTATTTCTTTAGTTCTGTATTCATGTTAATTTTCTAATTGGTTTGCTGTGTGGTCTGATTTTATGTATACATAAAGGAATGCTAGAAATATAACAAGACTCTGTCTGGTTGATCTATTGGCTCGTATTCTTCTTGTAACGGTTTGGGACTCAGTGGTCATAGAGTAGACGTGCAACTATCACTAGGCACATCTAAATGGCATTCGCTCAACCAATCAAAGTTTCTCGCGTCATATCAATATGCAAGAATGAAACGACCTATTATTTGACTAATAATAAATCAACTGAAATGTCATTGATTGGTCACGTCATTCTACTTTATCACTATGATACAATGGAAGAATTGCGAAGAATTCTAAAGATAAGATGGGATTCAAGCATTTTACAGAACTGCCAACACTCCTCGAGGTGTATTAGTTATAAAAAAGATCTCTTTCACCTCTACACAGAATTGTTTTTACAAGTTAGGCTGTGTTGATTATGATGCTTTTATATTGAGAAGTTTTCTCAAGAAATCATAACTCATGTCATAAAACACGAGAACTACAGTAAACGACCTCTTAATAATTCTGTTGAACTTGAAAAAAATACAAATCAATTCAGCAACAACAGTCTGTACATGCCATCTATCATAACTATAAAATCGATGTTGAATATAATCCACATCACTCAATAAGGTTTTTCCAATTGTAAAGAATGATGAATAGTTGAAGCACTTGACATACTGTTAGAGCCAACTGAGCTTATTAAAAATACACATGAACTTTCTATCCATAGTAAAAGGTACATCAAATTGTTTTCTGTGAATGGACATACAGTTTTATCTTCATTTCACTCATTTTTTCACATCCACACATCACAATAATGTCTTACTTTAAATTATCTTGACCCAAATGACTTGACATCACACAATCAGGCTTGTATTTTAATTGAACTAAGTTATTTTGATTGTTCCATTATTTAATCGTCTGTTGACACAATTTGGTTATTTTTTCTGTGAAGAAGTGATTTGCCCCAAGCAACAAAAACGTCAGAAATTGTAATTTCTACGATAGCTATATAGGTCAAGAGACCAGAACTGTGAATACAAAAGAAGTACGTTCAATGCCTTCTCTTGCCATGATCGATAAAAGATCCATTAAGCCGATCACCAAACTAAACATACAATAACTTAATTGTAGTAATGCACATATAGCTTTCGCTCTTTATATGAATTTATATAACTTCAGTTTATCCTATACAAATACTACTCTCTTCATTTACAAATCTCCGCATTATTATTGAATACCATCCAATCTTCTCTTCTAATGTCTATTTATTTCGTAACCATTTGTGAAACAAAATAAATCAACTGATTAGAATTCTTTCTATTATTATTGTTACTATGTAATGAATTTTAATTATCTCTTACTCCATCTTACAATGACATGCCTAGTCGATTTTCGTTTAAGTAGGATTCCAGCTCGAACTACAAACACTTGATCAAGTTGTATTTTTGAAAGCAACCTATCTCCTATTTCATCCCTGAACTGAGATACCCGTACAGATATTTAGTTAATAATCTTGTTTATTTCAATTGTCGTTTAAGTTTAACATGCTACATGATGATTATTTCAATATGAATATTCATATAATTAGATTAGATTTGAATCTTCCCATTGATTTGTCATGGACTAAAACTGGTCAGACTCTGTTGCCATATGTGCATCCTGAGTGAATTACCTCGATATAGTGATAGTATACAAGTAATATTTAATGTGAATCGTGACTGGCGAGTGAAATCTAGGACGCGCGTTTTATCCTATTTAGGACTCATCAGCTGGATGTGCCTACATCCCAGTGTTGATGTTCACACTGGGATTCGAACGGGAAGATACAAGCTTATTCTAATTACATATGTACCCGTTGCACAAGTGTGACTGTCTGAACACAGTAGTCTAGTAGTGAACATAGTAGCGTTTGGCATGAAGCGAACAGAGTTCGATTCCCAATGTAAACATCAACATTAGGATGCAAGTACATGCAGCTGATGAGTCGCAGGTAGGACGAAACGCGCTTCCTAAATTCTGCTTACTAATCACAATTCAACTCTATTGAATGAACATTCGTATTTGACAAATAACTCAAAAACAATTTATATCCAATTATTCTTGATATCTAAATGATATAATTGCCTCAGAATTGGCTAGTCTTGTGAATATCAATTGTGAACTCATAATTGTTGAACCTGAATTGAGAATTCAACGAAAAGAATATTTTTTGTTCAATCGTTTTTGTTTTAAGAAACATTGAAATTTTTAAACAATCAAAATATATCTATCACTTATTTTTAAAAGAAAAGGATGTAGAAACGGTCATTAAAGTGATGAACTTTAATTAGCCGTCGTAATTGGTGCATATGTTACGTATATTCAACCACTGACAATGTCATAACATGATGTTAACTAGGATTAAAGAAATTTTTAGGAAAGCTATATCTAAACGTGACGTCAGTTCATGAAGTTGTTGACTACTTATGTATACTGTATTTGTACGCACAAAGGTTCATAGAATTATCATGATCAGTTTTTGATTGCAATGAATGGCGATATAACCGCGAACCAATAACAACTTCTTTATCCTAGATTTAAGATTTTACTATACTTTCATTTATGTTGTCTTTTCATTTGTCTCCATTGAAATGTATTTTGTGCTACTATTCTTACCAATTTGATTTTATTGAACTAATGTACTCATATGTACTAACTTATATGTTGTTGATGATTAACTGAAAACGATGCAGATCACTTCAACCTACGAATATCATAAATAATTAGTATTCTTTCTTGAAATACATCTTTACATTAATTTCTTCTTAGTTATTAGTTTCATCGAATGATGAAAATTTAACAAATTAAAGATTTCTAACATTATATATACTATCGATTACGTCAAAGATTGATATTGTCAGGGTACTAATGAAAACCAAGTAGTACTGGACAATTGTTTTGTTCTAGTGTGGAACTCCTTGGCAGTGCATACTGCAGATTCCACCCCAGAAGTTTCAAATTAGTGACATAGTTTGTTGTGTATGTATTGTCTTAAGTACACTTTTAATTAGTTATGCTGAAGGATGCTCATACACATGTATACTCATGAAGAAGTGTACATTTATAATGATATAAATTAATGTAGAAAGGATTTGATTTTGACCAATTTGGACTCTCGTGCTTTTACGGGTATGAGGGCGGTTGTCACTTCCCAGCTGCCCACACCGTGGAAGGGTGTTTCTTGAGGAACTTGAAAAGGAAGCTAGATTAGTGTCGGTCTTAGAGACCAGTGAGCGTGACCGTAGAGCCCAAAGGACAACTGCTTGAAGCCTGTCACGCACGGCTTTTTTATGAAGGGTTTTTTGAGTATTAGCTCCGCATTTAAAAGCCCTTAGTGAGCACCCTTACAGCCGGAGACGAAAATCCGTGAGGTAGGGTGAGATGTGGCATTTTTGGGGCCGACCTTTTCTAACCCCTCCTTCCTTGTGAGAAGGCAGCATCACTGCAGATGCTGGTTGTCCGAGGGAAACACCTTACTGCTGTCACACCCCTTTGCAGTCAGCAGTACGACTTCGTCCTCAGACCTTGAGTAGCTGCTTTTAGTCTCATCGTTCTCCAATCGACCTGCCTGGCATGGTAGAACCTACAGGAACATATGTTCCAGCCAGTATAGCTCGGTTGGGTCATTACGATAGGCAAGCCCGACCACCACATCAAGGTAGCAGCTACGGTCATAGATACCGTTGAATTGATCCGTACAAAAATATAGGCAGTTTAGGTGTCAGTATTGGATTTTGGAAATCATTAATTTCTACATTTCCTACATTGAATATCTAGTTTGTACTGTTTTGTATTAATTACAAGTTAAGATTTTTCTTAGTGTAACACTTATTAATTGTAACGTTTTAACAAAATGTTTTAATGAATGATTTCATACAACTTGTATTAAAAATATTGGAGAATGTATATTTTTTTAAAATTTTTTAAGTCACTTAGTACTGAACTTGTAACATAAGTGTATAGCTCCAAGTTATTATACCACATCATCACGATGAAATCAAATTTACATGATTGACATGATAATATAATTCAAGAAAAAAGAGTGAAATCAACGTTTGTACGAGAGAATCGTGGAACTTGAGATCCAGAGTTTCCCTACTGAGACCGATTCTGAACTATATCAGTAATCTCTTGGATGAGGAGGTAATGTATAAAAAATGACTACTGACAATAGAGTTACGTTTATGATCGGCCTCAATCAACTGTCCTATAGGCAATTTGATTTTGCTCTTAGGTAATTAAGGTTACTGTCATCACTACTATTGACAATTCAGTTTTCTGTTCATATCTCGTAAGTAAAATGTATCATTCTACAGATTGAGAGACTGGAAAATGACAGTTACTCTTATACTAAACGCTTGTACGAGAGAATCATGGAACTTTAAGTGCAGAAGAATATAAAGAGTTTTCCTACTGAGACCGATTCTGAACTATATCATCAAGTGTTTCTATCCACAGGTCGACATTATTACACTGACTCCAATCAAGTAGTTTACATCTACCAATACATGTTTTACACTAACAGTCAAATTTTTTCATTGACTGATTGTATGTTTAGTTTGACTGCTCACAGCTTTTTTCCAACTTTTTCGAACTCTAGCTAACATGATACAACGCAACAGTTTTTAGTGGAGTATAGTGAACACTAGTTACAACCCATTTTAGTAGATGATGGTTTACGACTTCTTTGATTGATTTTCCATGTTTTACTTCGTACTCTGTATGTTACATCAACATTACTTATTTGTTTATTTCATAATATTTAACAGTTATTATGACTGATGTTAATAAAACAACTTCATCATTTTTTTTATTAGTGTAATGTGTTATGATGCGAGAAAATCGAGGGTTGGTTGGCCAAGTGCCAATCACTAGTGCCTAGTCGGTAATTGTGCGTTTGCCCTACGTCCATTGAGTCCCAAACCGAAACAAGAAGAATACGAGTCAATAGATCAACCAGACAGAGTCCTATTATATTTCTAGCATTCCTTTATGTATACATAAATCAGATCACACAGCAAACCAAATTAGGAAATTAACATGAATACCGAACTAAGGAAATAGTGGTAGTGAGTAGGAATAACTTGTACACAACCAATTAACTGTAATTCATAGTAAGAGATAATATACTAATTGGGAGGAAAGGGTAAGAGGAACGTAACAATCATGGGAACGAAATGTTTACATTACCCACAGTTAGAATAATTGAAATAGTGTTCTATAACACAGTACTGAGAGTTTGTTACTCCTCTTTAGTAGTCCAGCATAACACGTATTTTCATTAATATTCATTGTGAAAATTATTAGATCGTAATTATATTTTTGTATTCAGTTTGTTTATCATATTCTGATGTGATGAGTTCATTGAATCTTCTGAATAAGTCTAGATATAGAAAAATTTCGGCGCTAAACGGATATTCTGAGTTAAAATCAATAAATTGACTTGCATTTTGTAGTCTTACGGTAGATATTCAGATTAAGAGTTCCATTCAGATTATTTTCGACTAGGTTGTCTAAAAATGGCAACTTATTGTATTAATCTTCACTATCTAAAGTGATTTATTGAAAAAATGTGTCGTACACGAGTTAAAATTAAAAAAAATGGTTATGCCGTAAACTCGTTTTTATTCGGGAGATCAGTATACCATCTACGCCAAAACTGATGAAACTCGGTAAATGTCATATGAGCTTTATGAATTCTAGCCAAGAGCTCATCAGATACAAACCTATCAGGGTTGAGGGGACTCTGAAGATAACATCTTTCTTTGGTAACACTTTAGTCAATTATAGAAATCTTAGATAGATAAGTAACGAACATGACAATGTAAATTTTTATCCAAAAATTCATTTTACCCCATGGTACTATATTTATTTATGTTTTCATTCAGTATATCGACCTTAATTTGTTTATTACCAACAGCTATGAACTGTGCTATTTCGATGTAAATGGCATTCAAAATACCCACATTCATTTAAGCGTATCACAACGTACGATTTTAACTATCATAGGAGTAGGCTAGAAAAAAGCTGGCAAGGGTGCAACTGAAATGTTTCATCAATCTATAAAATCATTCACATGGTTAATGTTCACATAATTATAATATAAGATGCTACAGTCCATAATAAGAGACAATATAATAACAGTAATTATACTAAACGGGAGGATAGGGTAAGAGGAACGTAACAATCATAGAAACAAAATGTTTACATTACCCACAGTTAGAATAATTGAAATAGTGTTCTTAAAACACATTTCTGAAAGTTTGTTAAACTTCTTTGTGGTCTGACATAACATAATGCAAACTTCCTCATGGATATTATCGATAATGTAATCTTTCAATATAACTTAAAGTTTATGTTAAGTTTGTTGAATATGGATCTTGTTAATAGTAGACTTGTAAGTTATTATATACATTAACTTAGCTTGATTGAACAATAGTTCGGTAAATAATGATCGCGTTATGGTTTATTTGTATTCAATAATTTTCTTCGAAGAAGTTCTTATCAGACGTCTACCATTTACTTTTCACAGTTATGATAGTGATTTTTAATAATTTTTAGATTATTAGGTTAAATAGTTTAAATTGAATGGCATTCATTACCGTTCTGGAAAGCATCATTAACATACACTTTTAAGTAGGTGTCAATAGTGTTTTGATTATTTCACAAATATTAAGTTACTATGTCCTAATGAACTTGTTTTCGACTGCTTGTCTTCACGAATCTTACTATATTCAAGTTCTATTTTGTTCAGTTGACTATTACTATTGGGCCCACGCAATGATCGTAACAAATAGTTAGAGACTTTAGGTAATATGGCTGAAAATCGTTTGCAATGGCGCAAGTGCATCTATTCCTTGTCTTCCTCCGAATTCTAAGTTTTTAAGCTTCTCATAATTTTCTCTTTACTGAATCACTTCTATTTCAAATCTCATTTCTAATCTCTACGCCTTTCCATTAGTACTTACTCTGTTACTACCTCCCCTACTCTGGAATTCGGTCCGACAATTTAATCTCTTACAGCTTATTGAGGCATGGCAACTTGAACTGATGTACGCATGTACCAAGTTCTACGTTGTAACTGACTGACTGACTGTTTAAATGTTTATTAAGTGTTAGTTGATCTAACTGGCATACTTCTGAAAATTCTCTAACATGTTTAGTTCAATTCAATGGAACTTTACGGGACAACAAATACTATATTAACTACAGATAAATATTATTTAATTTGGGTTGTGACTGGCAAGTGGAATCCAGGACGCGCGTTTTGTCCTATTCGGGTTTCATCGGCTGGATGTACCTGCATCCCAATGTTGATGTTTACAGTGGGATTCGAACTCAGCTTCAGTCTATAACAAATCAATGGGAATATGCAAATTCATCCTACTACAGATAAATATGTTATAGATGTAGACATTTAGTTACAGCAATTTGATTATGAGAATGTCGAGATTACGAATTCATATTCTATCAATTAACAATAATAAGGTATGTTGATATTGATCAAATGAGCCAATTCAACTAACTGAATAAAGCAGTCACATGAAGAAAATAAAACCGGTGAAGACAGTCAACTACACAATGGATTACGAAAAGAAAAATACCCTCTGTTTTCTAGATCTAGGTATTGAACTAAGAGATAATGGAACCTGTCAAGGATCTATACATAGAATGGACGATACCTCTATTTTCATAGCTTTTATCCAACTAACTATTAACGTTATCTTCCTCTACTATAAAGGTGGACGATAATGCACTACTGATAAACCTTAAGATGAAATTACAATCAATAACGAACGTCTTCGAAAAAATGGATGCCCGAAAACATTTATTGAGAAATATAGCAACAGCTGTAATCAAAATTTGGAGCTGAAAAGCCCAGAAAGGAAAATCGTATTTGTTCACTTAGTGTTTGAAAGAAACAAAATAGCCAAACAATTCAATCGAAAACTTGAAAAGACTGTCAAACGAGCATCCCCTACTGACAAACTACTGACACTATACACAACTATACAGAACATGATGTTTAATAAATCAAGCAGCAGTCGACAAATATCTGTCTCCTGTCACCTCCAATTGCATTTATCAGTTCATACATACTTACAAAGGCAGAAAGGTGGATTTTTTCACGATTTACTGAACATATCCAGAAAAACCTATATTTGAAATGAGTAAACGCTTTTAGAAGTTAAATGACACGTCATTTGGCACACACGGGACATGAAGTCGATGAAACAAATGCTTTTAAAATTATCAGTAAATAAAATTAATTGATTTTATTACAATTTACTGTGGCCTATGCAATTAGAAGATTAAAACCTGATCTTTGTAGTCAAAAGGAATTAGTAGTTAATCTTCTATTGCCTTAGTAACATTCGGTCGATGACCCAGTTTCCTTTTCCAACTGTTATTAACAGGAAGTTGTTTCACTATTTAAACGATCAAATATTATCTGTTAAACATTTCAATTAACGTAATCAGCACATGTATTAATAATTTTAATTATCTAAATTCAATAGGATGTATGTAGCTGATGAGGTTGAATGCAACGAAATACATTAAATTATAATATTCTGCAAATATAACCGTTCTTGCATTATTTAAACTTTTAAAGGGAATAAGTTGTATGATATTAACTAATTTCATCTAATATGATTGGAAATAGTTAATAGAATGCTCTACTTAACCTAGGCTTTGTTGGCTAGTTAACACATGTCAGTAGAGTGCATATGTAATCATAAAGGGAATAATAACTCCTAATGGTTTTGAAGTCGTATCACAGAGTCTGTGACAAGTTACCATTAATTAATTTTATCTGACCTGCTTTGAGAAAGAGATATTTGAACATTAATTGTTCTTCCAATTGTAAACAGCATTATTTTAGTAGTTACGGATTTCTATCCCTCAAATTTTATTATGGTCACTAGTCTAAACGTCTTGATTAACTTAATATTTTTTAAAACGTTCAATAATGTTACGTTCATCCAAAGTAAACATTAATAATAAATGTTCGAGTTGAATTGTGATTGGCAAGCGGAATTCAGAAGGCGCGTTTCGTTCTATTTGGCATTCGTCAGGTAAATGTACCTGCCTCTTAGTATTGATGTTCACACTGGGATTTGAACTGAGTTCATTTCGTGCCTAACGCAACCGCGTTCACTAGTGGACTACTGAGTCCAGATCTAGCCACACTTGTGCAACGAGTATGTATATATAATTGGAACATGTTTCAATCTTCCCGTTGATTAGTCATGGACTAAAATTAATCAGTCTCGTTTTCCATAGTTGCCTTCTTAGCTGATTGCCTCAGTAAAGCGATAATTCAAAGATATTGATCGAGTAAGATTATGACTGGTAAGCAGAATTCAGAAGGCGCGTTTCGTTCTATTAGGGATCCATCAAGTGGATGTACCTGCCTTCTAGTATTGATATTCACACTGGGATTCGATCTCAGTTTACTATGTGCCAAACGCCACTGATTCCATTACTAAGCTAATGAGTCATTATATTACACAAACACTACCTGTGAATTATCGCTGTATCGAGACAATCTGTTCAGGATGCAACAAGATGATCTAAACATATTCTATTTGATGATAAATATCCAGAATAATAAAGTTACTTCCATAATTACATCATTCATCACATAACAACTAATAATAAATCTACTTTTGATTTGAGATGATTTTCTAAGAAGATTATTATTATTTTTTTAATTGTTTGAATACATCAAAGATTGATATTGTCAGAATACTATTGAAAAAAAACACAGAACATTAAACATTTGCAATCTGAAATGTGCACTATTAACGAGGTCCACAGACAGACAGATACAACGCAGAACTTCGTACGTACGTACATCAGTTCAGGTCGCCATACCACATCAGCACAGAGACGCAACTGTCAGTTCAAATCCAAGAGTGATAACGATAATAGAAGTATTAGCAGTAATGCAGAAAATTAGGGAGCGAAGATATGATTCGAAAAGTATAATTCAGTGAGATAAATTTGAAAGGAGAAAGATAGAGAATTCGGAAGGTTAGATTTTGAGAGAACATAAAGAGTGGATGCACCTGCGCCATTGCAAACGATTCTGAGCCATGTCGTTCAAGGTCTCTAACCATTGGTGACTTTCGTCTCGCGGACCCCAACCACGCAGCCTACATCTACCAACATGACTTAGTCCACTTGTCAGTGACTTCATCGATTTCTGCCATGTTTTGGTTTGGCCGCCTCTAGCTTTCTTCCAACCTATTCCTACACCGCAAAACATAGCTCGTCGAGGCAGTCGGTAGTTAGACATGCGTAACACATGTCCAAACCACCTCAACTGATGGAGTTTCAATACCTCATCTATCGACTTGCCCTCCTTTCCTAGAACCCGTTTCCTAACGACAGCATTGCTCACTCGGTTGTCCCATGATACACGAGCAATGCTTCGGAGGCACCTATGATCGAAGACCAGTAACCTATGAGTGTCCTCTACTCTTAACGGCCATGTTTCGCTACCGTATAGTAGGACAGAGCGAACTACTGCACGGTACACTCGTCCTTTGGTTAGCAAGCGGATATCTCGCCTGCGCCATAAGTGACGCAACTTGGCAAAAGCCAATCGAGCTTTCTGTATCCGTGCTGAGATTTCGTCAGTCACCAGGCCATCAGCACTGATGAGACTCCCCAGATACGTGAAGCGGTCTACACGCTCGACTACTTCACTCCCTATCACTAGTTCAGGTGCCGATGCAACCCAATCCTGAAGCAACATTTTGCATTTCGAGGGGGAAAACCGCATCCCGAACATGCTTGCATTGTTGCTCAGGGTAGTCAGAAGACTCTGCATTTTGTCAGCGTCTTCACCAAATAGGACTATGTCATCAGCATACTCTAAGTCAGTAAGCGAGGCTCCTGGTAGTAAGTCAACTCCTGAAAAGTCAGACGAAGACATGGTTATATCTAAGAGCATGTCTATGACAAAATTAAACAAGAATGGGAACAGTGGACATCCCTGACGGACACCACTTGAAGTGAGGAATTCCGATGACAGTTCGCCATAAGCTCTCACTCGACCTGTAGTTTTAGAGTAGAGAGCTTGTATAAGGTTAATGTACTTCTTTGGTACACCTTTCAATGACAGACACTGCCACAGAACCTCACGATCAACAGAGTCGAATGCCGCCTTCAGGTCCAGGAAGACAACTATTGTAGGACGCCTAAATATGTGTCTGTGTTCCAGGACCTGTCGCAGTGTGAAGATGTGGTCTATACAGCCACGTCCAGGTCTGAATGCAGCCTGGTTTTCTCTAGTCTGCTCTTCACGAGCTCTAGTTAGGCGTCTAAGTATAATCGAGGCTAACAATTTAGAAACTATATTAGTCAGACTGATTCCCCTGTGATTGTCGCAGGAAGACATTTGTCCTTTCTTATAAATTGGGACAATCAGGGATTCAGACCGAGGTCCACAGTAAAACAAAACATCTATCCATTGCAATCTGATTTTCAATATTAACCTAGTAACATCAATTTATGATGTATTTTTATCGATTAAAAATTTCTTTCTACTTATCGTTATACAATCACAAATTATTTACAATTGGGGGGTTGTGTAGATAGTTAGTTGTTAATCCTTATATCACGAACTGTTCTGAATCAGACAACCATTGATCTCCTGGAAGCATTAAACAGCTGTTTCGTCCGAGTATGGGACTCTTCAGCAGTGCGCATGCACGACCCTGTTGGGGGTCGAACCAAGGACCCTCTGGCTCCGCGATGAGCACTTTATCATTTAACCACTGAGCTGGCTCCTAACGGTTTATATTTCTAATTCAGTCAATTCGTGATGCGTTTGCGCGACCTCATCTATTGTCATCTGAAAAATCCCATACTAGGACGAAACAGCTGTCCAGTGCTTCCAGGTGATCAATGACTATCTGTTTCAGAACAATTCGTGATATCAGGATTGACACAAATTATTTGATTTTTTTTGAATTTCATTTCATAATACATTTCAATTATCTTGATGAACAAAAAAATATTTTCTTTCCTATTTATTTTTAATAAGGTCATATTGGGAAAATTAAAATTAAAAATAAAAAAAAATTATTTTTCATTCGTAAAATATTTTTGTATCTAACTTGAATTATTCTATTCACCAGCACCACCACTACCACCAGCATCACCACCACCACCAATACCAACACCATCACTACTGTTACTACCACCACCACCAACACCATCACTACCAATATCCATCCTTCCCCCTCCTGTCCTTTTGTATTTTTGAACTTTAGAAATTACTATAAAAAAAACAAAAAGTACATTTTTTTATTAGAAAACATTTACAGTGTAAACAATCATTTTACAGGTGAATCTATTCTTCAATGTTAGTTTTATTTGTTATTGAATTGAATTGATAAACATCTAAAATTTATCAATGTAATAAACTAGTACAATGACTTGGTAACAAATGAAAAATGTATAGTTCAATTGAAATGATTATTTTTTTTATGCATATTGATATTTTCAATTGATTGATGTTGACTTAGTATCAATGAAAACCAAAGAGTACTTACTGGACATCTGTTTCGTTATAGTGTGTAGCTCTTCAACAGTGCACATTCCAGATTCTGCACCAAGGGCTACAGGTTGACGTCGAATGTCTAATCCTCGACCAACATCAATCTGTGATATATTCAATTAACTAAAAATATTGATATCCACAAAAATAATCATCCCAATCGTACTATAATAATAAGCTCACTAGTGACTAACTTCAGGATGTTCTTAAAGCTTTAGTGAGAAGTCATGACTGGTGTAGCTCAGACTTGTCGGGAGTATGACACTGTCACTAATCACAATGAAAAAATGTCACGTTATATATATGTATATCACAAATTGATGGAAATTGGTATTCTATCATTGGATGACGACCCAGTGGTGCAGAGGGTTAGACGCTCGCCTTCAATCTGAAGCTTTTGGTGCGGAGTCTGTGGTGCGTACTGCTGAGGAGTTTTACACTAGAACGAAACAACTGTTGAGTGCTCCCTAGTTTTCAATTGTACCCTGCCAACATCAATCTGTGACATATTCAGTCAAGTAATAATTAAAATTTAATTCTGTAAAAAATCTGACTGAGTACAGGATTATTTCAATGACATTTAATTGGTGTTTTGTATTCGACATAGGTTCATTTCGATAAGGTACCATTGAAAAGCTAATGAAAAGTAGACAGCTGTTTTATTTTAGTTCAAGACTTCTTTGCGGTATATAGTCTGATTAAATTAGTTTATTACGCAATAATTTGTTGCATATAACACTTAGATAAGCGACTGTTGTTTCCCAATTGAGGCAATTAGGATTAAAGATTAACGATCGAAGTTGGTTTAGATAAGCGTGCTCTTGACTAGTCAAAATTCAAAACGATTGGTTGGTTAAGGAATGGTTCTATATAAAATTCTTTATATAAATGTACATTATTGCCTAAATAGATATTACCACTCAGTTATTCAACCAAAATTTGTTCTACGAATTGAAATAATCAATTTAATTTCAAGAATAAAAATATAACTCCATCCTTATGGAATAGATCATGTACTGTCTGCTTAAAGGGTAATGTTTGAATCTATAAAACAAATCAGTAACAAAGTATCAGAAAGTTACTTATTACAGCATAATGATATTTCAAGTTCTCGAGGTGTGCTTCAATCAACAATCAAATCAAGCAGTACAATCAAGAAAAATGAGTCAATATTGCAGCTGTCAAGATCCGAAACATGTAGTGAACGCTTTATTCCAAACAAACTTCTGCACAGAAACATGACTGTATTTATAAAGTATAAATGACCTTGAATTTCTGGCGTGTGCGAGGTCCCTACTACATATGGTAACGGTATGACCAAATATCCAATCAGAATAGTGACACGTGATTCTGTATTTTGCAAATGTTTCTAGGATGGTTCTATTCAAAACTGATTGGATGAAACGTTTTCCTGGAGTTTCTGGACCTTCATAGACCTTTTTGAGGAATATTTCGGGACGCTTTACATTACCAAAACATGTAGTATGAGATGAAGGATATCCAAAAATATTAAACAATGTTATAGAATGAGTCTTATATCAACAATCATTCATTACTACCAAAGAAGTGGTTCCAAATATAACACTGATCATCAGTTTGTATTTTTATTCTGATCCACAACTATGCTTAATTACAGTGGAGGTTAGTGAACATAAACAAACCTGTTCAGTCAAGTGTCGTGTTGTGAATGCAACTAAATATTTATGTTAATGAAGAAATCCATTACTACTTTCCGTCATATAAGTAGTACCCATTAGTCGAGTTCACTTGAAGTTGGAAATATTTCTTCTATGGTACATGTTCACATTCAATAATTAATGTATCCTATGTTATATCGGGCAATTCAAAAAGAGTAACTAACTTCCTGAACTGGTTTTCAGAAGACTATTTCATTTATTTTATGCACATGCGTTTCGGTTGTTTTATTTCTATTATTGTCACGTTCCCAACACTCTAATCTCCCATTTGATCCATAAACTGTTTCCATATGATTTGTCATTCAGGAACTATGATCAATTAGTCATGTACCTGTAACCCCCCTAGCAGTCCTTAGTCATTATTGTTTCCGTTTTGTGTAAACGTTATTCTCCCTATTGGTGTGATGTGTAATCAGGTTTTGTGTATATATAAATGGATGAGTGAAATATAATTCGATTGACTGACTGGTTGTAGTTGGCTTAATTATCTTATGTTCTTCATTCTGGCTTTGAGAATAGTGGTTGCGGAGCAGATATGTTCGGACACTGATTGGTAATTATCGAGGTCACACTATATTTTCTATATATTGTAGTAGCCTGATTATATTAAGACATAACAGCAACTATCTCATTTGTAGTCAATATATACAGCTAAACAGATTAAGAATAAAAAAATGTACTATTAAAAAGTAAAGTAACAAATTATAATCAAATAATGTTACTTCAAGAGATTTTCACACACTGAACTTACAAAGAAGATTTTACATTGATAACAATGAAACTCAATCGATAATATTCAATCAATGATCAATATCTAGATCTTAAGTAGAATCAGTCTTAACCTGAATAATTCAATTGTAATAATTAAACACATGAATGAACTTACAAGCAAAGTATCAATCTTCTAGAGAAAGCATTAGCTCCTATTGTTAATAAATACCAAGTAACATGAAATGTAGAACCATAATTTCATATTCTCTTACTCAATACACTAAATATCTTAGTAACAAATATACTTTATTGTTACAAATCTTACAGTATTGAATCAAGCTATAAAGATTATTTTTAAAATGGCGCTTTATTTTAACTTTTTCTTTGTAAACTATAGAGACTACTTAAGTCAATTTGATAGTTTAATACTAAGAGTTTGTATGATATCAGTTTATTAATTATTCATTAGTCTATTACATTTAAACTGAATTATATTATTTATGACGTTACTATGAAACATTACTACTTATTTATTAACTGATTTGAATTAGATTACCAATGAAAAGTAAACAGTAGTTTATTGTTGCTTTATCCCAGTAAATAGGCATCTACATTCTGAACATACGACTTAATGAATGCCTTTATTCTAATTTTTAACTTTTGTTAGTTTCTGAAATTAACTACTGAATGAGGAATCTTGAGTTTAAGTACAAAGTACTAAGTACAAATGATAAATAAATAACTAAATCAGTCAGTTGCAACGTAGAACTTGGTAAATGTGTACATCAATTCAAGTTGCTATGCTCCAATTAGCAGATAAGAATTAAATTGTCGGAACATATCCTAGAATAGGGGGGGTAGTAACAGAGTTTGTATTAATGGAAAGCATTGGTGATCAAAGATAAGATTTAAGAAAATATAATTCAGTTAACAGAAAATTTAGATTAATTTAGAAGCTTATAATTTTGTGGAGAACAAGAAACGGATACATCTGTGCCATTGCAAACGATTTTGAGCAATATCACGCAAAATCGCTAATCATTAGTTACGATAGTCACATGAACCTCAATCAGGTAGCTTGGACCTATTAACATGACTCAAACCAATTGTCAATGATTTCATGGATTGGTGTCATGTTTTGGTTTGTTCGCCCCTAGCTTTTTTCCGGCTTACTCCTACACCAAACAGCATTGCTCGTCGAGGTAGGCGGTGGTGAGCTTGTAAGTTTTTAATAATTGAAGTGATTAGACTATGTTTTATGTATATTCAACCTTCGAGTACTTTAATTGTTAACAAACATAGGATTAGGTTGGAAGTAAACTAGATGGAGTAAAATCAATTTTGCTAAATGTAAACTATCGAATAGGAGAAAACAGGCAACATGATCTAGATTCATTCATAATCATTCTTTCACTTTCACTTCAAATCTTTTATTCCAGTATTAGCTTATGGTGTCCGATGAAATCTCGGCCCGTATACATAAAGCCCGATCGGCTTTTGCCAACTTGCGTCACTTGTAGCGTAGGCGAGACATTCGTTCACTGACTAAAGAACGCGTTGACTGTGCAGCAGTCAGATCCGTTTTACTTTATCGATGTGAAACATGGCCATTACGGATAGAGGATATTCGTAGGCTCCTAGTATTTGATCATAGATATCTCTGAAACATTGCTCGTGTTTTCTGGGACCACCGACTAAGCGATGCGTGGGTTAGGAATAGAGTACTAGGTAAATACGGTAAGTCTATTGATGAAGTAGTGAATCTTCACCGGCTGAGGTGGTTAGGACATGTGTTGCGTATGCCTGACCACCTTCTACCGAAACGAGCAATGTTGTCTGTTGTGGGAGTAGGCTGAAGAAAGCTAGGGGTGGCCAAACGAGAACATGGCACCAATCCATGAAGACATTGACAATTGGGCTGAGCCATGTTAATAGATGCAGACTACCTGGTTTGGGCCCACACGATGATCGTAACAAATGGTTAGAGACTTTAGGTGATATGGCTCAAAATCGATTGCAATGGCGCAGGTGCATCCACTCCTTGTCTTCCTCCAAATTCTAATTTCTGAGCTTATTATAATTTTCTCTTTAGTGAATCAATTTTTATCTTAAATCTCATCTCTGATCTCTATGCCTTTCCATTAGTACTTACTCTGTTACTACTTCGCCTACTCTGGGATTTGGTCCGACAATTTATTCTTTATCTGCTAATCGAGGCATGGCAACTTGAACTGATGTACGCATGTACCAAGTTCTACGTTGTAACTGACTGACTAACTGAGTATTAGCTTATGTAAACCTATTTTATTTCATCTCTATCAACAGTATTGTGAATGTTTCATATATATTTTATTCTCATTACTACTTGTGTTATTTCTACTCGATATTCATCAGTTCAAGGTGTAGGTTGATTATTATTGATTGATTTACATTTTGTACTTTTACAATGATCTTCTATTTTTTATTATTCTCTTAACTTTTACTTTATTTTTTTCTCTTTCTCTATCTCTAGGTAGCATCAAGAGATAAACGTTTTTTCTCTAGACAATCTAGTAATACAAGTAAATCATCATTTTTATCCGGTACATCAATTTCATCTATGAGTACACCAACAAAAAGAAAATTAACTACAGCTACAATCAATTTTCCAATTCCATTATTACGTGTTCTTGAAAGTAGTAATCAAGATATTCGTATTGATTTAGATGAGAATAATAATGAAACTGAAGAATCTAAGAAACCAATAAATCAATCCAACATAATAAGTACATTGAAACATAAACAAGATATGAAACAAAATACTCTTTTAGTACCTTTAATTGATGTAAATGAGAATAGTTTTCAATATTCATCTATTACAAAATTATCAACAACTCATCCGTCACATGGATTACTTAATGTAAATGATACAAATAATACAAAGTATTTATTAACAGAACGAAGAAATAGTATTTCAGTAATTCAATCAACAATGTCATATAATGAATTCTATCATGATAAACATTCTAATGTTACATCGACAATGACTATGTCACCAACACAACCACAACCACCACCACCACCACCACCACCACCGTCAACAACAACGACAACACCATCAATAACATCTACACCTTATCGTTTTAATGAATCTAATATGAAATTTTCAACAATATATGCTTTACAAAAACGTCGTAAAAGTAGTAATGATATATTTACATCATTATTTCAATCACGTACACAAGAGATAACTAATAAATCCGGTGATGAATCTATTCTAGTTACAAGCGTTAAGACGACAACATAGACGAACATTACGTATACTTATTATTCTATTATTAGTCTTTATATTATGTCGTGCACCAAGATCTATTGTATTAATCATTGAATGGTTAAGATATACATATTTTACAACAAAACATTATGAACCATATTTATGTGTATGGTTACAATATACAAGTATTTTTGCATATTCAAGTGCTATTTTAGATACAATTGTCTATGGATTTTGGGGAAATCGTGCTTATCGGTTATATATGAAGAATTTATATTCACGTTATGCCTTACATAAATGTTTCGGCTGTGATTAAACTATCAGTAACTAGATATATACATACGTATATATATATACGCATTATTTGTAATTACAATTATCAATCTCATTTATAGTTCTTTCAAGATGACTACTATGAAAATGATACATAATGATGAAATCAAGTTTGATTATGTAACATTCGAAATAATTGTACTGAAATCGTAACATAGTATTTCTTGATGTTTAATTTGATAATCATCTAACCTTGAAGTTAAATAAGTATAGATTACATCTATCCTATATATTCATCTATGTACATCATCTTCATGTCAGTTCGTTCCTTCTCTATTAACAATCTTTCACCTTTCCTAATCTATATTTGATATGAAACATCAATAATTGAATTCATTTATACTTTCAAGTTTTATATTTCAGTCATATACTACTACTATTACTACTTATAAGTAGTAGTATAAGCCAGAATTGATATATCTGTTAAAATGTGTAAGTATATTGTTAATTCTATAATCTCTTTTAATAATACAAATGAATAATAACTATTAGAATACACTAGAAAGTCTTACTGATGAGATATTTTTCTAGTTTATTTTCTACATATTATCAAATCATATGTTACTAAGGTATTATAAGTCTCTATCTTTTAGTTCAATATTGTCATTGCATTATAAGTGAAGTCAATAGACTGATGAATAACTCGTTTATATTTAAAGTAATAAGAATTGAGTTCCTGTGTAAGGATCAACATTAGTGTAGTATATCACATATGTGTAGATGAAGTGTCATATAAGACAAAGTGAAAATTCAAGCCATTGATTAATGGTGTGGAAGCTTTCTTATCAAATATTTTGATTCCCCGTACTATGTTCTGTAAAAATAAACTATATTGAACAGTTTATTCAGTTTTAAACTAATCAGCATATTGGTATTGAAGTTATTAACGGTTATAGTTCAGGAATTAACCACTGATGTAAATTTCTGGGAAGGAATAACAAATTTGTTCTTATGAAATACATCTTATTTAATTCATTAACTACTTTTCCTCACGTCACCAGTATTAGGACGAATTCGTATATTCCAATTAATTTGTTATAGATTGTAGTTGGTCAATCTTTGTTGCTATATGTGTATCCTGAGCGGACTGCCTCGATATAGTGATTATTCACAAGTATTATTTAAGCTGGATTGTAACAGGTAAGTGGACACGCGTTTCGTCCTATTTGGGACTCATAAGCTGAATGTACCTGCATTCCAATGTTGATGTTCACACTGGGATTTGAACTCAGTCCCTTTCGTGTCAAACAACATCAATGTTCACCACTAGACTACTGAGTCCAAACAGTCACATTTATGCAATCGGGGCATTAGTATTTGGATTAATTTGTAAATTCTCATTGATTTGTTATAGACTGAAAGTGGTCAGTCTCTGTTCGAATCCTACTGTGAACATCAACATTGGGATGTAGGTACATCCAGTCCTAAATTAGATGAAACGCACGTCCTGAATTTCACTTGCCAGTCACAATCCAACTTAAAATAATAAAAACATAGTTATCCATCTTTCCCATAAATTTCAAGTAAGAACAATAAACTTAGTAGAATAATGATGTGAATTTATTCAACTTCATAGATTCTTTGTTCAGTTGCTTCTAATCTGAACATTAAGGTGGTTGAATGTAGCTGACAGGAAATCTTCCTGTATTACATCAGTTTCATGTTTGTTAGCACAACTTTAATTTTAAAGTAGCTGAAGCTTTTTGAAGTTACGTTCTATTGATATGAGCACTTTAAAATTGTACACCCCTCTAGAATTCGAGTCTATAACACAAGGTTATCCGTGATTAGTTTCATGAGGTAATTCTGATCAGTTTTGTACATTCATTTACATTTAATGATGACAGAAAATCTTTTAACAACAATTACGGCTAGAGTATTTTATGAGGATAAGCTTGACTGATTCTTAGAATATTCATTGTAAATAGTCATTTCAATAAATCAGCATACGAATGAGCCTCTCAGATTCAGATTTTTGCTTAGTCAATCAACAATAAATGTAAAGAAATATTTTTTTTACAATTGGGGATTGGGGAGATCTCCACAACCCCCAATTGTTACTAAATATCAGCTCACTAGTGACTAGCTTCTTGAGATAATTCCTGGAGTTCTAGTGTGAAGATGTGACCGGTGGAGTTCAACCGTGTCGGGTATGAGGCAGTTACCCATCGATGACAATAGATGAGGTCTCGCAAATGTATCACGAATTGACTGAATTAGAAATATCAACCGTCAAGATCCGACTCAGTGGTTCAATGGTGAAGCGCTCGTCGCGGAACCAGAGGGTCCTGGGTTCGATTCCCAATGGGGTCATGGATGAGCACCACTGAAGAGTCCCATACTAGGACGAAACAGCTGTTTAATGCTTCTAGGCGATCAATGGTTGTCTGATTCAGAACAATTCGTGATATCAGGATTGACAAATTTTTTTTTTAACTTAATGATCCTTTTAAAAATATCATACTGATTCCTGGGCCTTCTGTTAACTTTTCACATAGTAATTTTTTTTAAGCGAACATAACTAGTCTTCTATGCGCTCATTAATTGAGATTCATATTAATGGTTTTTACTAAGATCAAGTTTAGGGATAGAGTTAAATTAAATTTAGGGTGAATGTAGGTTTAGTTTTAGTTTAGGTATATAACTGGTATATGAGTTGTGTATGTTTAGCAAGAATTTGTTATTGAATACATTTAGTGACATGATTTCAAAAATAAGGATTTCCTAGTGAATTTCTATATTTTAAGCGTCAGTCATAGGTATTACAATAAGTGACTTTAGTTCGGTTTCAGATTTGTTAGATAATATATCGGCTAGAATGTTTATTCTTTGTGGTTGTTTAAGAATCACAGATGCTGTTCCCAATACTAAACTGTAACCAAACCTACAGTTGAGAACTATGGGATACTGAGTAGTTATTGCTTATAAATATAGAACATCTTCAGTGTACACTCTTGATGAATGTGAGCTTATCGCAAAATCTGAAGGTTATGGGTTCAGTTGACTGATGAAATCTGTGTTTCACACTGCTAACGAGTCCCATACTAGAACGAAACACCTATCCAGTGTTTTGTAGTTTTAAGTTTTATCCAACTGTGATCAGTCTATGATGATGATTAAAAACTAAAAGACTATCCGATAGTTATATGATGTACTTACAGATTTTATTTGTCAGATTTTCACCATTCACTATAACTAGTTCCATTGATGGCATTGATATGAAAGGCATGTACAGTGCTAACTTCAATATTCTAATATCATTCGGGAAATACTAAAATATATATAGATAAAGAATTTGTTTCATGTTCAGTTTAAAGATGAGATTTAGTAAATTTTTACCTGCCTACAACAAATGATCATTATGACCAATGAACATGAGTTTATGGAATTCGAACTATTCAACTAGCCAATAACTATCATACTGTTTGGCTAGCTATTAACAAGACAGAAGATAATAATAATAGTAATCAATGAATTTTTTTATTGATGAAAATCAATACTTTTGCAGAGTATGCAGATTTTACATGCCGAAAGTATTTCTCGATGTCTTCTGAATGTATAACTCAATGAAAATGGAAAGTTCCATTTTAGAGTCTTGAATTATTTTAGAATGAAGTTCAGGATTAGGACTGAGAGTTTAGATTCAAAGTTAAACTTAGAGTTTTATTATGGATGAGGTTTAAGGTGTTGGATATGAATGATTTCCATGGTCATACACAATATGCTTCACTTGGTTAACACTACAGTTAGAAGTGACCTTGGGTGTTCTAGCTTGAAGGTACGATATATGATGACTGAAATAGGTGAATAGTTACCTTACTTCTAAGCGTACTGTAACCACGACGAGACTGCTTGGAAACGAATTGACTGGCATAGCTTCAAAGTGGCCAATGATTACGAGAGAACAAAGCCATTAAATGAGAGACAATATCAAATTGTTTATTAAGTAAGAACAATGGCTTTTATGTATCTCATACTAAGTCAATCAGTAATAGGAAATGCAAAATACATCAGAGACTGAATGAGAGAAGTTGTGTACAGAAATCAAGAAAACAGATCCATGAAAAAATTACAATAATATGAAAAGGGAAGCAGAATAGACAGTGAGTTAAGGATCTATGAATAGTTTACAGTTTAGTCAATATACATATAATAGTTACTGAGTGTTTAATTGATGTAGCTTAGTCGAATAGTGTTCCTAAAAACACGGAGACTAGGGACTACAGGCTATAGCTTCTGATTTTTAGTCCCGTTATAACAGCAGTTATTACTTAGTATTATCTAGTATTAGTTTTCCCTAATCCATTTATAGTTTTCAGGCAGTATACAAGTTGTCTTTATGACTGAAAAATTTAAAAACATTCGACTTATTACAATTTGGTTAATCATTTTGGTTTATCACTGATGATTTAAGAATTATAAAATCTTGTTTTTAAATTGTACTGTTACTACATATTTTCTCGTAGAAATGATAGGATTTCAATAGTAACTTACATAAAACACAAAACTAGTCAGTTGCTTATGTTACTCCAGGACTGGTCTGCTTCTTCATCTAGATTAATGATAGGGAATGAAGTAATTGAATGCGTTGACTGCCTAACTTATTTCGGAAATCTCATCACCCCTGATGGGTCAGTGTCTGACGGAATCTCATTACGGATTCAGACAGACCAATCGGCATTCGCCAATTTACACCACTTGAAGTGCAGGCGAGATATCTTTCTCTCAACGAAAGGCCGGGTGTACTGCACAGCAGTTCGCGCAGTTTTAACATATGGCTGCAAAACGTTGGCCATGAAAACCCAAGATATGCGTCGACTTAAGGTATTTGACCATAGAAATCTTCGTAGCGTCTCTCGTATTTCATGGAACAGTAGAATAAGTAATATGGAGGTTAGACAAAAGGTTCTTGGGAAATATGGTAAATCAGTCGAAAAGGTCATTAACCTTCTTCGACTGAAGTAGTTGAAACATGTATTCCACAGGCCCAACCACCGCCTACCTCGTCGCCCGATGATGGCTAGGGTTGAAGTAGGATGGAAGAACGGTAAGTGCGGCCAAATTAAACATGGCATCAGTCCATGAAGTCTTTGACTGTTGATCTAAGCCATGTTGATAGATGCAGATTACCTGGTTGAGGCCTGCGTGATAGTCTCAATAAATGGCTGGAGATACTTGGAGACATGGCTCAGAATAGGTCACAGTGAGGGAAGTGTATTCATTCTTTACCTTCATCTAAATCATAAATCTTATTATTAGTTTCTGCACACCTTTACTCTCTCTTCTTGTATTCTGTTATTATGTTGACTTTATTATCTAGTACTGCTAATGTAGTATGGCAACTTGAACCTATGGCCGTATGTGCCCGGTTGTATGTTGTTGATGATGATGTTTTCAGAAATTTTAATGATGGTGATAGAGTTGCTTAAATTATAGTACTCATTCCACCGGTTATGTTCCTATCAGTCTACCAAATATTATGATATCTTATCCTCTTTCAGTTATTTAAAGCACTGGGACAATGTTTTCTTATCAAAGAGGGTTATGTAACACATGCGAAACATAACTATACAGACTTTCGGTTTTGATTATCTTTGTTTCACACTTGTGTCATTCTATACATTGATAGATTGTTTTCATTATTAAATGTAAACTTACATAGAGTACTTATTGAATCTCAAAGTCACTTTTTTCTTCTATTCTTCTCTCTTCCAGATTCTCATTTAATATTTTCTACATACTTCGTCAAAGTACTCAATGTACCTAGAAACTAGATGCAAATAACCGAAGGCTAAAAGTTACATTTTTTATGAATACGACAAATATATTTTAATCCTGAAGTAAAGTGTTTCTTAGTACTCTTCTTCCACGAATTCTCCATCCTGTTTGGCTCTTGAATCCTGATATTGCCAATACTCTCTGTCTATGTTATGTTTAACTCATCTTTGATGATCTTCATTTCATCCACATCTTCAGATATGCACCGATGAAAAAAGTTTTGTGTCAAAACGTAGCAATGAACTGTTCACTCATACGTGTAAATAACTCTTGAATAGCTGGACTGTTTCCGACGAAGGTAAATGATATTTTTAGACTTCTCGGAGGAATATCACACACAGCTGTCTTTACGTTATTATGTATCTATTCCACAGAATAGCTCTGATCTTTGTTCTAAACGTTAAAATTTATTCATTGACTTTCTGTATCGACACACAACCTTCTTACATCACAGAGATTATCAGGCATCGTCCGTAATGTGGATCTCAGGCAGCCATCAAACATTTGGTAAATTAATCCAATCACTGCAAGAGAACGATACTGTTGGCTACAACGAATGGTGAGAGATGCAAAACTAGACATTAAGAAGTGAAGGGACTATAATGATGCCATGTTTGCAACCAATTTCTGTAAGTCGGAATCTAGCTGATCAGGAGGATCAAGGACATGTAATTTCTGATATGATCTCACGAACCAGATGATTTTTTCACCATACGTTTAAGTAATGAGCTTCAAAGTTCGGAAATATGTCATAGAGTGCTTCGTTGCTAATGCAATAAGTTTCTTCATTATTTTCTATCAGCTTGTGAACGGAGAGAGTCACATTGTGTAGTTCTGCAATAGTATGAAGGACCCTGGGCGGAGTTACAATTGAGAAAGTAATCACTTTGCCATAGGGATACCCCTTACGAATCTTTGAAATCAACGATGTCCACATTTTAAAATTCTTGCTACCTCTGAGAGAATAAGTGAACTGGAAGCATTAGAGCCAGTTGCTTGATTCTACTTCCCTGCGAACAATATCTAAGGCTGAGTCCCCCAACTTAGTGCCTTCGGTTAAATGATCTTTTTCTCAATTATTTCCAGCGCCATTTTGTCCAAAAACAAAGTTACCAGGTTGAAGCGATTTTTCGAAAAAACTAGCATGCACAATGTTTACAGTACCAGGTTTCAGATCTAACCAGATACCACATAGTACATACATTCCCCCAGTTGTTTCATTAGAACATACATCGATACATTCTACTGGTAGATCTGAGTCTCCACGGTAGGTGCCAGTTGAGCTAATACCATGTACATTAGATCTCACTTCTAAGGACTTTACACCAATTGGTCTACACATTGGTCAGCTTGGATATGGATAGTCTCCCACATACCGTCACGTAATATTCATGTAAAGTAATTAGCCAGTCAAAATCATGTAACAGTAAGTTGTGGTGCTGTTATATACTCGTTTTATTATTTGCATCTGTATATGAACAAAACGTCATCAAAATCCTTATGAACAGTTATCAGTTTATAATTATGTGTGGTGGAAGATGGTGAAATGAGAAAACATTTTATTTCCCATATTATGCAATAATGATAACAAAATTCATTTTGTTCTTCACATACAAACAGTCAATCTTAATACCTATGCGCCTATTGAACAAGTGTGACTGTCTGAACTCAATAGTCTACTGGTGAACTAGGGGGCGTTCGGCACGAAACGGACTGAGTTCGAATCCCACTGTGAACAACAACATTGGGATGCAGGTACATCTAGCCGATAAGTCTCAAATAGGATGAAACGTGCATCCTGAATTCTACTTGCCTATCATAATCCAACTTTAATAACAAACAATCAACTCTTTAAATAGTCGATTTCAAATTTTGTTTTTGTTTTGCAATTAAGTTTTTCATCTTAATATATTTCAGAGTGTAGTGACCAGTGTTATATTTGTGTAAACACTTTGCTGGGATCAAATTCTATCATTTAAGTCTCGATGTTGTCACCTTTCTATTATGTTTTAATGTTGTATTATGATAGGAGAAGGCTGATAGTAAACTATGCTTTGCCAAAATCTCGCGTTATTTCTTGTAATCTTGACTTATCTGAAGGTTAGTTTAGGATCCACACATATATCACTCAACTTCATATTCTGTAGGAATTACCATTGATCTATTTAGTCGACAACTAATCTGTTGTACGACTGAGACATTATTATTAATGTGGTATTTTTGTTTGGATTTTATCATTGTGCAGCTATGTGAGATAAGTTCGATTCTCAACTGGTTAACGTAGTCAACATTAATTCCCTCAAGATTTTAAGTGTTTAGTCCTAATGAATTGTAATAAAAATGGATAAGAATCCCTTGACAACTACTTCCAATTATTGAAACAATTGTGTCTATTGCCTGCTAGGCTACAGTACAGTATAGGAACGAACAAAGACGATTCCTGAAATGTCCTCTCTGTCTACGGATGGGTTAGTCATCGTTCTGATCCATTAACTACTGTAAGTCAATGAGAATACTAAAAAGCTAAGATTTACCCATAGATTGATGTACCACGCCATAGTGATTCCAATCATAGACTACTTATATATGTGATTCTCATTATTAATCTTGATTTATGCAAAGTTACTATGGAGTGGGCATAACATAATGAGCCTTAATTCATTAACAATGCAAGTACCTATTTCCAAATAGCAATACAACTACTTATTTATATTATTTACTGTGTTAATCAGCATCGTAATGTTTAAATCTTATATTTTCAACAAATCCATAACCACAAATGCTAATCCTGGGATTACATCACGCTTTGCCTTGTCTTATAGCACTAATCGAATCTGAATTCAGGAATACAGCTGGGACTTAAGACAAATAGTATTTGTCGTATGGATTAATATTATTCATAGGATTTTAAAATTTAGGGGGTTAATACGTACTGCAGATGCTATTTTCTAGCCATAACTAACTTGGCACTGACTTCTTCGTTCACTTATCTAGTCACAGTTTTATTGTTATTAAGATAAAAGTTTGGATTATCAGTATCAGTTCTGGTGATTAGAATCTGTTAGTTGATTCAAATACTTTTTGAATAAATCAACAGATGGAGCTTCGACAATATGTTGAATTGAAGAGCTTCACTCATTGACTATTCTTACTATAAAACTTGACACAAAATGATATTTGTAACAGTGAAAAAGTTAATTTTAACTAAAATTTCAATTCATTAGCCTACATACTATTCGTAACTATGATGTATTGTCTATAAATATACATTTTTGATTTAAATTTACGGCAACTTTAACACCAATAGCCTGTCTCATTGATTAATTGAGAAATGTCAATCGTGATATCACGAAATGATCTGAATCAGACAACCATTGATCACCTGGAAGCACTAGACAGCTGTTTTGTCCTAGTATGGGACTCTCCAGAGGTGCGTGTCCACGACTACATCGGGAGTCGAATCCAGGACCCTCTGGAGCCTCTGAAGAGTCCCATACTAGAACGATACAGCTTTCCAGTGCTTCCAGGTGATCAATGGTTGTCTGATTCAAATCGATTCGGGATATCAGGATTGACAGTTAACTATCTTCACAACCCCCAACTGCCATTGAGAAATGTTTCACATTCATTTAATTTGTAACTGGATGTTGTGGAGATTGTTGACTATCAATTTGAAATCATGAATTAGTCTAAATTAGACAACAATTGATCACCTAGGAGCACTGATTAGCTGTTTCGTACTAGTACAGAAATCTTCGACACTGTACATCCGCGATTCAATCGGGGATCGAACGCAAGACGGTCTGGCGAATGCTCTTGGCGATCAATGGTTGTCTAATTCAGACCATTTCATGATATAAAATTGACAATTCTTCAGGTAGCATGTTAACTTGTTCTTAGAATGTACTCCAGCCAAATGTCACAAGTTTCTACGGTAGCAAAACATGAATCATAATTGTGTTTAGAACTAGTCTAAAACAATATCTCATTCAAATTTAATATCCATGTCTGGTTCAATAACTTGCCAGGATACTATTTTAATCATAATCAGTTCTAGAGATGTTACATTAGATATAGTGAATCATAAAAATCTCTATTCACTTTATCTACCTATGTAATTGAATAATATACAACATATGTTAGAAGTAATTATCTTTTTAGCAATCCAGTCAAGTTTTGTGTTATTGCTTATTTTAAGATATTTTATAAGTAGTAGTTTAATATATAAAAAAAATAAGTTGATATTAAAGTTAGATTATAGTCGATGATGGAATCCAGGACACCTATAACGTCCTATTTGAGACTCGATTATGTCAATCGTTAGATTGAGATCTGAATAAATCATTTTATAATCATAGAATATACGAATATCTGTGTGAAATTAATAGCCTTATAGGTTGTATGTTGGCATATGTGTAACGATATGTACTGGGTTCTAATCATAGTCTCACTATCAACACTGGAATACAGGTATACTAAAGTTTGTGTTTAGATAGTAACTTTAAGACAAACTTCTGAGAATCCACATAGCGCCAAAAGAAACTGGTCATTTGTAATTCAGTCAGGCTATACCAAACAGCCGTTTCGTCCCTGTAAGAGAATCTTCATCGGAAATGCGCTTTACCAAACTCATTAGAAAAATCGATCTCAGAACCAATAAGCCTCACGATGAACCCATATCTACAGGTTGATGGTTCTACGTTTAATTCCGTAGTGGGATCCAAGGTGCACACTGTTGCTAGAGGGGGGAGGAGTATCATAAAAGGACTAAACAATAATTCAGTGTTTTCTGGCTTTCATTAGTATCAAAAATGCCACTCCAACTGAGCATTTATAAAAATTCAAACGATGAGTATAACACGATTAGGGAGCTAAGTACGTAGAAGGTAGTTTTAGCAAGTGAACATACAGTTTTTATGCATTAGAAGTACTTTATAACGGAAGTTATGAAACTTGTTAGAGTATAGCGATTGTAAGTAGCTTATTAATATTTTATAGGTAATTAAAAATTTTTCTAATATTAATTTTACGGAGATATAGTTACATAACATGACTTATCTAATTCCTTTGTATAGATTTTTATAGAACATACCTCCTCATTCCACTAAATAGTATTACATTAATCTTCTTAGAATATAAAGGATGAAGTAATGTGGCATAGATGTTAAGCAGTTATAAGGATGCGCTTGGGATGCAGGCACACATAGACCGGTGAGTCCTAAATAGGACGAAACTTGCGACCTGAATTCCACTTGCCAGTCACATTTCAACTTAAAACTGTTAAGTAGTTATACTTAGAAATCATCATTCAGTTTATCATTCTCACATCATTAACTTATCTATTATACAGTTAACTACTACTAATAAAGTGATACCATAGAGATTTATAAAGCGAATTTCACTGATTGACATGTTATCTGGAATCTACATACAAACAAGTAAGTGTTCGGTAATGATTATAACAGTAGATGAATGTCTCATCTTATTTAACATAAGTTAAGAAAAATGTTTCTTTACGGGAACTCATCATATTCAATGGTGAATATCATCGATGACAGAGATCGAGAGAATAACAAACTATTACAAGCAATAATCAATATTTATTCTGTTTTACTTTATGGTTTTAAAACGTAACTGCTAAGTGATATAGACATTATTAAGTTACTATTATCCAATCATAGGTATAGTCTTAATAACTGTAGTGTCTGGCAGGCCCACCGACTTAAAACTATTGAGATTAGACATGAGGTGAACAGACTGATGAATGGGTGTATTCTTATTGATTAAATTGGTCAAATATTTCTTACTAGAAACACAGTTTCTACTAGCTGAAAAAAGCCACAAGAAACTACATAAAAAGATGCTCGTTGTGTAGATCCAGATAATCTAGTTGGAGTCAGCGCGATTGTAAGTACTAATATCTTAGATGCATTCACTCGTTTCCTTCCTCACCCCGCTTCTGTGACCCAGGTATCCAAACTTGCTTATTGATTTGTTATATTCCCATATTATATAATCCATACTGTTACTACTCATACTACAACAACAACTACTACTTAAACTATTACCACGCACACTAATACTACTAGTCATACTAACAACAACTACTACTACCAATACTACTTTATTACTTATTTTCATGTGTTGATGCGTTAGAGATGAATGTACTGGATTTCTCACCTAGTGTAAACATAATCAAATGTTTCATTAATCGATGTAGTCCAATATCAGAATGAAGTTATACTACCATTAAATTATCAAAACTTTGTTTTAACTACTTTTTACTTTATGAATTAAATCATTTATACAATGGGGCTAATCGAATAACAAGGATTACATAACATCATTATACATCATATATATATAGTGTATATATAGTGTATATATATATATATATATATATATATATATATATAATGTTTTTATTTGAAATCTCATTGAAACTTATGTTCTACATGTACATAAAGGAAGAGATTTGAATCCAGGGCAACTGTATAGTCTTATTAATAGACATAATGTGTCTGAAATTAAAGTGACTATTAAGGATGGATATATTATAGATAGACATTATAATGAATGTACCGAAAGAAGGTTTGTTTTATTTTATTTTATTTTTATTTAACATAAATCGAAATCAAGGTTTTGTTACAAATGTGGTGGTTAAGGTGATGGATACAGTGGAATCATTCAAGAATCAGTTATTTATATCTAGGTGACAATGTATTCATCGAAACTGTATAGCAACTATAAAACTTCTTATTAAGAGTATGGTATACTGTTTACAAAGTATATGTTCATTGTGTAACATTATATTGTCAATATAGAATAGAAACTATCGTTTTACAAATATCGGAAAGATGAAATCGACTTCGCCTTCACTGTAATATATTTGGATGTGAAAAATCTATCAAAAAGGATTCTTTTCTTCCAGTTTCAAATTATCACGTAAACAAATCAGTATACTAATCTTTTGATGTGTTAGAATCTCTGAAGATTATTTCCAGAATCTTTCAATTGTGATAGAATAAATCATCTTCAAAGTTATGGACAGTGGTATTTGACTTTATGAAGTTTATAGCTGTTACTCTCCTCGTTAACTTGTTGTCAAGTGTCATTTAGACTTGTGTAGAATAATGACATGTTTGGCATTATGAAAATTCACAACTTCTAAACATTATAGTTTTCATTAGAACTGAGAATTAGGACTTGATCTAATGCTAAGTTTAGTGTAGTGGTAGCAGCTTTTTCGTGATCCCTAGGGGTTTGACATTACCTGTGAACTTTTTTCTATGTTAGTGTCACTAAAGGTAAAACTGTCAACAGCACAGCAAAGTTAATTGTATCACGAGTAATTTAAAAGACTAAACACTGATGTACATCAGTATAATGAGCACAGAATCGAGGCACTTGCTCTATTGTAAGCGATTTTTAAGCCATTTCATTTAAACCCTATAACTGCTGGTTACGATTTTCATGCGGATCCCAGCCTATCAGTATAACTCTGTCCAGCTGTCAATGACTTAATGCTGTAGTACCTCATTTAAGTTTGGACACTCTTATTCTTTTCCAGTCTATTTCTACACCTAATAACATTGTTCATTGAGAGAGGCGGTAGCTCAGAAGATGTAACACATATCCTAGCCACCTCATCTGATGAAGATTCAATACTTCATCGATCGACTTTCCATATTTACCTAATATAAGATCGGCTGTTACTTCCTGGCTATCGACGTCACTGCTCCTTGAGTGACCTATAAAACAAGCTTGGCTAGTGTTTATCTTGTTGATCTGGAAGCGTGATTGCAGGGACCAAGAGACAATTGTTTGAGGCCTATAACCCACGGCCTTATTAATGGCGTGTTTTTAGAAGTATTAGCTCTGCTCTACAAAAGCTTTAATGTCAGAAGCAGAATTCAGTGGAATAAAGTGAAGTGTGATATTTGTATGATAAATCTTTTCTAACCCCTTCCTTTCGTTATGTCAAGGCAACATTACTGCATATGCTGGTTGTCCGACGAAACACCTTACTGCTTTCACACCTAACTTCGAATTCAAGATATTCAGATCTGTTAATCTAAAATTTACCACTTAGATCACTGAGTTGATATAAATTACAAATTTTCATCTAACTAGACACTAAACCATATGCCTTCACTAATAGAACCTAGTGGTGATATTAATGAATGAGTCTTGATTAAAGTATAACATGTTTAGACAATGGTTTAGTGGTATTCTAAAAGCAACCTATTCTATTTAAATTTCGTACTGTATGTTGCATATACAATCTCCATGGAATTACTGCTCTCCTTTCAATCATTCCACTTCACAGTCAGCAACTATTACCACTGACTTATTTGCTTTACAACTAACCCATAAAGTTGCATACATTGATTAGGTAGTGACTGTTCAATCTTTCAGATACGCTTTGATCACGAATGTCAAATACTACGAAACTTTCAAATTATTGTCTATCCCAACATACAACTAGTGACATTGAGTTATTTAGATTTGCAACTGGGCACATTAGAACTTTATTATCAATCTAATTCGAACAACATCACATTAATCACTACCCAGTAATCACTGGGTATCGGTTGTTTTTGTTTTCTTTCTCTTCTAAATGTATTATCTCTTTTATCATTCATACATACCTATTAACATACATATCGTTATTGTTATTGCACTAATGGATAGTTACAAATGATAATTCTTTTATTAAGATTTAAGTTCCTTTTCATTCACCTTTTTTAAACAAAAGTCAAAGTACAATCATTTAAGATTAAACTTTACTATATATGAATCTTGTATTATTATTATTACTATTATTAGTAATAGTAATAGTAATTGTAATAGTAGTAGTAGTAGCAGTAGTAGTAGTAGTTGTTGTTGTTGTTGTTGGGGTGATGGTAGTGAAAGTTATTCCTGAAAATCAGAACAAAAAGATACACTGATAGATTAAGAAAAGTTTAATGCGTTGATGTGCATGTTGCTACAACGTATTTTTTTTTATATATTATGACCTTTTAATGTACATAATCAGAAGAGAACATATATATCTATACACACACACACACCCTAAGGGTGAATGTAAATTCAACGCTTTGATGATGTTGAATATCGGTACGTAGTATAAAATGATGGAATCATTAAATAAACATTAGAAATTATGTAATTTGTTTTTATAATATATAAAGTTTATTACTACTATTAAAGGTCTATTTATTGAAAAAGTAAAGATAATACTGTATACAGTATGAATTCATTGAGATTGACGAGAGGTTATGAATGAGAAACACTGTTTCATTCTTAAGATGAACTTGTAGCTTCCCGTTGATTCGTCATGTAGTAATACTAGTCAGCCTTTGTTCCCTATGTGTATGTTAAGCGGATTGTCTTAATATAGCAATAGTACACAAGTAATATATGAACATAAACATTGGGATGCAAGTACATTTAGCCGATGAGCCCCTAATAGGACAAAACACGCATCCTGAATTATGCATGCCAGTCACAATCCAACTTAAATACTAATTATCCAGTATGCTTAGAATTTCTTTATCACTTCAGTGTTATCATTGAGGACGTATTATATTGTTTTATTACTAGTCTATAGTGAAGTAAAATCAAATCTTAACAATAACAACCAAGTTGGTGTTCATCCAAACAAAGAAAACATTCACTTTATCTAACGTCATGTCTAATTAACATTTAAAACGGACAAATGGAATCTACTCCTAAAGCTTATGCGATCTAATTAGGTAGACTTTAATTGGTCGAATCAGAGTCAATGTTACTAAGCTTGTCTAGAGGAACAGAGAGTGAGAGAGTAAAACATCAGCAAATAAGTGACAGTACCATATCGTTTACTGAATATAAACAAAGGCATTCTGGATCAATCAATAGAAAAAATACAAAAAAAAGACTGAACAATGATGATCAGGTTCGGTACAGAAAACGAGACAATAATCTCATAGTAATAATAACTCGAAAGGGAAAACACGTACAACAATCAATAATGAATCTATGAACAGCTTACAATTTAAGTAATACAATTATCATAGTTACTTAATGATTATAAATGCATCTTAACGACAAAAATACTGATAACATGGAGAATAAATTTTATAAGTTGCGATTCCGATTATTGTTTCGTTGTTGTTGTCTGTTGTAGGAGTAGGCTGGAAGAAAGCTAGGGGTGGCCAAACGAAAACATGGCACCATTCCATGAATTCATTGGCAATTGGTCTGAGCCATGTTAATAGATGCAGACTGCCTGGTTGAAGCCCACGCGATGATCGTAACAAATGGTTAGAGACTTTAGGTGATATGGCTCGAAGTCGTCTGCAATGGTGCAGGTGCATTCACTCCTTGTTTTTCTCCAAATTCTAGTTTTTGAGCTTCTCATAATTTTCTCTTTACCGAATCACTTTTTATTTCAAATCCCATTTCTGATCCCTATGCTTTTCAATTAGTACTTACTCTGTTACTACCTCCCCTACTCTGGGATTCGGCCCGACAATTTAATCTCTATCTGCTAACTGAGGCATGGCAACTTGAACTGATGTGCGCATGTACCTTGTTCTACGTTGTAACTGACTGATTGTTTCTTTATAACACAGACATTGTCTTAGTGAGATTATTAGTCTGTTCATGATCATTTAAGTGTTTGTTTTGTAGGCTAAGATTCACCGTTTTGTGACATTCGTTCTACTTTAATAAAGATTCTATTATGCAATTTTATGGGTAGGTATCTTCTTTTAGATCAGTTTTTCTTTAATTTCACTGTCTACTTTTCCACTTCGGAATAGAGTTTTCCTATTACTTGCTTTGCCTGTTTACAGTTATGATTAAAGATTCAATTAATGTGAACTGGATTTCAGTGCACTTAAGTCTTATGTTCTACTTCATTATTTCTGATGACCAACATATCCTATTGATTATAGTTTAGTGTTGTAAAGATTGTTGACTTTTACTTCGATATTACAAAATGACTTAAGTTAGACAACCAAGAACTACCACTTAACTGGTGTTTCATCATTAGTATGGGACTCTTTAGCTGTACACATCTACAACTTCATTAGTTAATCAAGCCCTAGACCTTTAGGCAGACAGGCAGATACAACGTAGAACTTCAGTACGTACGTACATCAGTTCAGGTTGCCATACCACATCAGCACAGAGACCCAACTGTCAGTTCAAATCCAAGAGTGATAGCGATAGTAGAAGTATTAGCAGTAATGCAGAAAATTAGGGACCGAAGATATGATTCGAAAAGTATAATTCAGTGAGATAAATTTGAAAGAAGAAAGATGGAGAATTCAGAAGGTTAGATTTTGAGAGAACACAAAGAGTGGATACACCTGCGCCATTGCAAACGATTCTGAGCCATGTCGTTCAAGGTCTCCAACCATTGGTGACTTTCGTCTCGCGGACCCCAACCACGCAGCCTACATCTACCAACATGACTTAGTCCACTTGTCAGTGACTGCATCGATTTCTGCCATGTTTTGGTTTGACCTTTAGGCACCTTACGATAAACGCCTAACAGTTAAATTGGATAACTTCCAATAGTTGATATTTCTGACTCAATCAATTCCCCTTCTTCATACCCGAGATGATTGAACTCCACTAGTCATGTCTTCCTATAGAGTTACAAATCTTCGTATTCACTTAATGAACTTGTTTGTTAAGTAAACTTATTGATATATTCTATTTATATCTAACTTCAAATTATACTTTTTCCATTGTTAGTTACATAACTATTTTGACAATTTCTACTTCCGATTCACATTTGTAATCGACTATTCATTGATATTTTTTATTATCAGGAAGTTATTGCATAAAGTTGCGATGACGTAATATTTGACATGAAGCTTGCAATAAGCTAAATGAGAATGATTTACTACATTGCTTAGATTGAAATATTTTCGGCTACAATCAAATACAGAAAAATTACAGGTAAGAGATGATTTATTACATCTAATAGATTGTATGACTTTTGATTCTTTAAGTTCTATTAAGTTAACGTTAGGAACTAAAAAGTACTTGGTAGTTTTCTTGTCTAAGGGCAATGTATATCTCATTTCTTGTCAGGGAACGAATTATGAAAATTCAATTGCCAACTTCAAACACCTCATGACATCTATTGTCTCCACCAAGTCATAGGATTGAATTTCTACTGCATGTAACAAATTGGGGGGAATTATGAAAATGGACAAACTTACAGCATGCATCCGATTCTCAACACACTTCAACACTAATGAAAACCTGCACTCTACACTGTTGGTCCTAGCCCTAAATTCACTAGGACACAATAGGTTGATTGAGACTAGAGTGCTGTTGAATACTTTCGAACATTAGCTCAAAAATCAGCGCGAGTTGATAGGAACAGTTTATTTGATATGACCTTCTGTAGAGGTAATATTTAGCGCAATCGCTAGAGGCCGAAATTCATACTCTAAGAGCAAATATTTTTTAAACCTTAGGCTCTCACTTTATAGATTATTTGAACATAGGTCCCAGGAGGGGTCCTTATAAACCATACTTCAAGATTGAATCGAGGAACCCAGCAGACAGTGAAGCCATCTACCTGGGGAATGCCTCGATACTTAGGCATTACTAGTAACTCAGCTTAAATATAACTCTATAACAGCCATTAAACTAAGAAGAATCGTAACATTTTCAACCAAGAAGATTGGATTCGTAGCCCAAACCCGAATAGATCATAGACTTGAACTTCTCCTACCCATGCTACTCCTATTAACCTCAGATAAACTGGAGCCTGAGTCATCTCCAACAATGGTACATGACTCTGAGTCTTGTTCATTATTTTGTTTATGATATGAACATTAGTAAGCATAGGGAGTTTCATACAATGAAGTAACAGCTGTTATGTACCTCATGGTCTTTAATGGTTATCTTAATTAGATAATTAATGTCCACTATGTGAAACTTGAATTCAAACTTCATTTTGACAAGCTACAGTCATTTTGTTTAGCGGAAGTCATAAAATTTATATACTTTCCTCGTGAAATCTACACCGACGACATGAAAACTTTAAATTTGTTTATAACACTATTTAAAGACCATTTAATTTGTATTGTGACTGGCAAATGGAATCCAGGACGCGCGTTTCATCCTATTTGGGACTCATCGGCTGGATGTACCTCCATCCCAATGTTGATGTTCACTTGCCAGTCACAGTACAAATTAAATGATATTTCTGAATAATCGCTATATCGAGGCGATCCGCACAGGATGCACATATAGCAACAGTGACTGACTAGCTTCAGTCTATAACAAATCAATGGGAATATACAAATTCATTCTACTACTATTTAAAGACGTTACAATACTTTAGTTCGATTGAAATATAGTCACTAATATAACCATGTCTATTGAAACTGTTATTTTGATACAAGTAGTCAGCATCTTCTAATGTGAATACATAAATCTGCATTAAGCATTTAATTCAAGTTCTAAACTGTTATTCCATTGATGTTTAGAATATACTTCAATGAATTCCAACTCAAACAATTAATATATTCGTATCATTTTCATAATAATACTTAAGGGTATTAGGATGAATATGTATATTCCCATTGATTTGTTGTAAACTGAAGTTCGTCAGTCTCTGTTACCATATGTACATTTGAGCGAATTGCCTCGATATAGCAATAGTACAACAGTATTATTTAAGTTGGATCGTAACTGGAAAGTGGAATTCAGGATGCGCGTTTCGTCTTATTTGGGACTCGTCGACAGGATGTACCTTCATCCCAATATTGATGTTCACAGTAGGATTTCAACTCATTCTGTTTCGTGTCAAATGCCACTGCGTTCACCACTAGACTACTGATTCCAGACAATCACACTTGTGCAATCCGCTCAAGACGCACATATAGTAACAGAGACTGACCAACTTCAGTCTATAACAAATCAATGGGAATATCATAAATTCATCCTAACAGTAATGTGCCCATTGCACAAGTATGACTGTCAGAAGTGAATAATTTAGTGGTAAATGCGGTGGTATTTGACACGAAACGGACTGAGTTCAAATCCCAGTGTGAACATCAACATTGGGATGTAGGTACATCCAACTGATGAGTCTCAAATAGGACGAAACACGTGTTCTGGATTCCACTCGCCAGTCATAATCCAACTAAAATATTACTTAAGGGTAGTTTAAATGTGTTTATGTTCTCCCGCTTATATTATTATAAAGTGAAATTGATTTGTTTCTGTTGCTATATTGTACATTTTAGTCAGATTACCCAGATATTGTGGTATATTTTTCAATAACGATTAGAGCTGAATTGTGTCTAGTAAGTGGAATTTAGAAGGTACATTTCGTTCTATGTAATACATCCATCAAATAAAATCAAAGTGTTTTATGCTTTCCACTTGCTAATCACAGTTCAACTTGACTGATTTCGTGAATGGGATTAATTCAACTCTTTACAAAGTCATAAACAAATTTTGTTCGAGGAGAAAATTCTGTATCTAAGGGAAAATAATTAACGGTTCAAAATGCAATTTAACTGTTATGACACACGTCTGTTTACCGATTGTATACACTTAAGCATGTACTTATAAGTATAGGGGGATCATCATTTTATATAATCATTATGAGTAAATGTGTTTAGATACCGTTTGTTTTAAGGCTGTATTGTAGGATTAATTCATGCTAACAATACTGAACATATTTGTATACTACTTAAAAGCATAGTTAGAACAGTATTTTGAATATCCAGAACCTTCAGGTAAGCATGACTATATATCACTCTGTGGTGAGTTCAACTATTGAAATTTCGTTGATAATAATTACAGTTGTTCTGCATGTAAATGAGTAGTTCTACTAAAGTAATGCAACTTTTTTTTAAACCAATTTTAGGTCAATGATAACATCTAACTGAAAACAAAATGTCATTTCTACTTTTCGAAGTCTCATCAGATGAAAATCCAACTATATACATGATTATGAATGAAAACAATATCGAGACAATTTTCCAATGAAGTCTATATGATAACAGCTAGAATGATCAATTATAATTTAGATCAACATTAATGGAGCAAGACGAACATTTGTAAATGATACACACATCTCCTTGAAGTAACTGTTAAGCCTTACAGAGAACACAATGGCAGTTAACACGAATGAAATGAAATTTAATTGTGATGTAAATATCAACATTGACATATTTCAGATAATATTTAACTTACCATCGATTCTATTCTATTCTTTTACTTCATGTTATCTAGACATCTTTACAAGACATCCTTTAATTCATTGAATAGAACTGCTTTCAATGAATATGATCTTATTAGTGAAAAAAGTATTTAATACGTGTATCTGGGTATTATCCTAAGGTAAAAGTGACCTTTACGAATCAATAGAAAATCTATACTTTCCAATTATTATTATTATTATTATTATTATTATTATTATTATTACTTTCGTACTTAAACGTGATTGGACTGATTAAACAAGTTAACTTATGATGTAACGAATGATTACATAATTCAATAACAGAGTTACCGTGTTGATTGATGGTTCATTTATCATTATTTCTTATTTAGAGATAAATATAATATTGTTAGACCCAATTTATCATTATTACCTACCTTTATTATAGAAATTACTGTCATTGGAAATTACCTTCCAGGTAAGAAATAATTATTTTAGTTGAGTACTGCATATCATCGATTTCGTCAGGATATTGGATCCAAGAACTTCAGGTTTCACTCCTAATCATCTGAACTAATTGGCTGTCATCCAGTCATAGGATTCTCATTTCCATTAATTTGTAATATAACTCTACAATCATCTATTTTTATTGATGATAATTATTTCACTTCATACAAGTTTGAAATCCACTAGTCACTACTTCACACTAGAACTTAGGGAACTTCTTGAAGTAAGTCACTAATGAGCTGATTATTGTAACCGAATTAATGTGGTTTTGTGGTGATAGGTAATAAATTTAGTTGACTATATCCGCAACAAATCGATGTTACTTTGGTGCAGCTAAACACTGGGGACACAGCACAGCTGTTTCATCCTAGTATGGGACAACCTAAAAGTGATCACCGTCGATTCCTCAAGGGAATCGAACCCAGTGCTTCCTAGTTTTCAGTAGTACTTAACAGGTAACCTTGTCTGACAAAAGCAATCAGTTAAACTTAATATCTATTTCATAAAATCATCTCACTACGAGTATTCAGTAGTATCTACTGTCATACTTGCCTATTCCTTGCACTGATGATCATGTTTTATCCTATCAAGTTTTAATGTGACCACTTGTCTAAACTACTAAATGCTACGTTGACTATGTTTTCAATGTTAAGATGACTGGAAGTAGTTTACAAAAGCCTGTTCGACCTAGTTCACGTAAACGAGACAAATCTTCAATCATAAAGAAAACTGATTGTAATAGTAAGATTAGAGACTGCATCACCACGAACTTCAATGTTTTTTGATGCATAGAGTTTTATCCCAGTTACCAGCTATTTCCAACAATTTAACTTAAAAACAGTGTATAATGTATACCTGATAAGTCTACTAACTAGAAGCATGATCCGAATTCTATTTGCTTCAGATAGCACTAGGCTAAATCTACACTGTGATTTGAACACAGAGAAAAGATTCGAAACATGTGGTGAACGCTTTATTCCAAACAGACTTCTGCACAGAAAAAATGATGGTATTTATAAAAGTATAAATGACCTTGAATTTCTGGCGTGTCCGAGGTCCCTACTACATATGGTAACGGTATGACCAAATATCCAATCAGAATAGTGACACGTGATTCTGTATTTTGCAAATGTTTCTACGATGGTTTTATTCAAATCTGATTGGATGAAACGTTTCCTGAAGTTTCTGAACCTTCATAGACCTTATCGAGTAATATTTCTGGACGCCTTAACATTACCAAAACATGAAGTATGATATGAAGGATATCCAAAATATTAAACAATGTTATAGAATGAGTCTTATATCAACAATCATTCATTACTACCAAAGAAGTGGTTCCAAATATAACACTGATCATCAGTTTGTATTTTTATTCTGATCCACAACTATGCTTAATTACAGTGGAGGTTACTGAACATAAACAAACCTGTTCAGTCAAGTATCGTGTTGTGAATGTTATCAATGCAACTAAACTACTGATGTTAATGAAGAAATCCATTATTACTATTCGTCATATAAGTAGTATCCTTAAGTCGAGTTCACTTGGTACTATGGTACATGTTCACATTCAATAATTAATGTATCCTGTGTTATATCGGGCAATTCAAAAAGAGTAACTAACTTTCTGAAATGGTTTTTAGAAGACTATTTCATTTATTTTATGCACATGCGTTTCGGTTGTTTTATTTCTATTATTGTCACGTTCCCAACACTCTAATCTCCCATTTGATCCATAAACTGTTGCCATATCGTTTGTCATTCAGAAACTATGATCAATTAGTCATGTACCTGTAACCCCCCTAGCAGTCCTTAGTCATTATTGTTTCCGTTTTGTGTAAGCGTTATTCTCCCTATTGGTGTGATGTTTAATCAGGTTTTGTGTATATATAAATGGAGGAGTGAAATATAATTCGACTGACGTAGTAGTTGGCTTAATTATCTTATGTTCTTCATTCTGGCTTTGAGAATAGTGGTTGCGGAGCAGACGTGTTCGGACACTGATTGGTAATTATCGAGGTCACACTATATTTTCTATATGTTGTGATAACCCGAACATAACATACTCAAGTGTATTACCAACTGGTTTAAGCTTACTTATTCTGTTGTCATTGTATCATATTATCCTCAATAGGTTTTAATTCATTTTATGAAGTCAGTGTATTTAATTGAATTCAGTAGTCAGTAAAGTATGCAAACTTCAACTCATATCAAGAATGAGATAATCATCAATGACAATAATGAAGGCCTTCGAAACAACTTCATAGATTTTCCGACATAAAAGTGAATGTATTGAAATTATTGAATTTTTTTCGATTATGCCTTGCTGATGAATTGTAGCTAGACAACTATTGAATACTAGACTTCCTAGAGTAAAAATTTAGTTGTAGATTATAACATGGAAGTGATCGTCTGTAATTTCACCAGTGATCCTTCTTCGAGATATTCAGGTGATAATTCATGAAGTCTAAGTAAGGAATTGTAATCGATGATGTGAACACATGACTAATGAAGGTTCAATCATTTCAGGAATGTGCTGACTACAGATCAGTAACTATGAATCAATTCAAGTAATATATTTCACGAATTGATTGAATTTATAAATGTTAATCATAAGATGTAGATACCGCAGTTTACGTGTTAAGCATTCTCCAAGAAGCCTGAATGTCCTTAGCTCGGTTCTTTGTTGAAGTCGAGGTCACTTATAGTTGATATGCTCTTACTAAAACAAAACCGCTATTAACCATTTTCATTTCATGATTTTTGATAGTCTTCTAAGTTAAATCAATCACTTGAGTGAATTAAATAACGTTATACGTAAAAACAATCAACCTTTTACATCGTACAGAATTATAAATTCCATGGAAACTGTAATTGTGTCATACTGATAAACAATAAGCAATAAGGAGTCAGAATACGCAAAAATCTTTTTTTTGACAGTCTACAACACCATAGCGTCTATTTCCGGTTTCTGGTCTATTCCGTTAGACTAGATAAGTATTCATCCTTTGATCTTAAAGTCTCAACAATAAAGTTCCGTTTATTTTCAGTTAATAAGGTATCATTCAATACCATAGATTACAAGTGTTGCGTCTTCTTATATCATTCCTCAAGATTATTCATTCTTATTACTTTAAAGTAAACAACCCATTCAATGTAAGACTTCATAAAACAACAATCAGATGAAGAAATGTGCACAGTTTGTCAACTGGATGCATCTATTTGCTAATATTGCTGATATTTGTTATGTATTGTGAAAATACACAATGCCCTTGATGATTGCTAATCACTGTACGGACACACCTACCTCGCGACTACCAGTCCCTCAGGCCGGAATTGATCAACCAAACAGATAATCCAATCGGATCGGATCGTATTTCAATCATGCCTTTATATATACACAAATTAAGACCACACAGTGAACCGTTTAAGAAACTAACATTAATACAGAACTAAGGAAATAGTGGCAGTGAATAGGGATAACTTGTATACAACTTATTAACTGTAATCCATAATAAGAGACAATATAATAACAGTAAATATGCTAAACGAGAGGATAAATTAAAAGAAACGTTACAATCATAGCAATGAATTAGTTCTCTAAAACACAGTTCTGGAAGTTTTTTCACTTCTCCTTATTGGTCCGACATAACAATATTCACCGTGACATTAAATTGTAGTACTTATCATCTAAGATACTAAATTCAGTTAGTAATTTACTTACTTACGCCTGTTACCCCTTTCGGAAGAGCATAGGCCGCTCACTAGTATTCTCCATTCAACTCTGTCCTCACCAATCCTCTCCAGCTGTCTCCAGTTGCTGTTCATCCTTATAATGTCTGCTTCCAGCTCTCGACGCAGTGTGTTCTTTGGCCTTCCTCTCACCGTTTTCCAACAGGATTCCAAGTTAGTGCTTGTCTCGTGATACAGTATGATGATTTCCGCAGTGTATGTCCTATCCATTTCCAACGTCGTTTCCTGATTTCTACTTCAGCTAGAAGCTGATTTCTTCTTTTCCAAAGTAGGCTGTTGCTGATGGTTTCCGGCCAACAGACATTCAATATTCTGCGTAGACAGTTGTTTATAAATACCTGTACTCTCCTGAGGATGTTTGCAGTAGTTCTCCATGTTTCAGCTCCATAGAGAAGAACTGTCTTGACGTTCGAATTGAAGAGTCTAACTTTGAGGTTGGTAGACAATTGTTTTTAGTCTCAAATATTTTTCAACTGTAGAAATGCTGTCCTTGCTTTGCCGATCCTTGCTCTTACATCTGCATCGGATCCGCCTTGTTCATCGATGATGCTCCCCAGTTAGTAAATACTTGTATGATATTCTATGTAACGATATGTAGTTTTATGTTGTGGTTATGTATGGTTCATTATAATTCAAAGGTATTTGAATCTTTCTGTTATGGATTGAAACTGATCAATCTCTGTTGTTATCATGAATAGATTGCCTTGATATTAAGTCCTGGATTCCGTTAACCAGTTACAATTCAACTTAAAAAAAGATAGAAAATTACTAATAATGTTCATTAGTTTCCATATCACAATTCTACAATCAATTGGATATTTCATTTACTATTTTGTAACTATGTATATGGGGCTAAGGAATGAATATATTAGGAGAAACCTAGTTTTAACAGTTTATCACATTAGATTTGTTCATCTAACTCCACAGCATTGAACAACCGTGTACATATCGTTTACATCAAGAGAATCTTAATAATCACCTAATATTCTTATACTTTTCACGTGATTGTAAGAATTTCACTGTGGGATTATGCATATACACTGTTGAGTTGTTTTCATCACCAATGCTTCTTGTCTAATCCAGGCTAATCTTTAGTATCTTCTCATTGATTTGTCATGAACTGAAACTAGTCAGTCTCTGTTGTCATATGTGCATCCTGAGCGGATTGCCTCGATATAACGATAGTACGCAAGTAATATTTAAGTTGGATTGTGACTGGCAAGTGTAATGTAAAACGCACGTTTCGTCCTATCTGGGACTCATTGGCTGGATGTATTTGCATTGATATTCACACTGGGTTTCGAACTCAGTCCGTTTTTCGTGTCAACGCCACTGCGTTCACCACTAGGCTAATGAGTCCAGACAGTTACACTTGTGCATCGGATTCATATGTAATTAGAATAACCTTTTATCTTCCCCTTGATTTCTAATGAACTTAAACTGGTCAACCTTAATATATCTAATTCCTATTCATTTTTCATTATCATCTAATAGTAGAAGTAGTAGCTTAATTATAGGATTAATATAAATGAACTACAAACCACACGTTATCATGGAATAGTCTGATATAAAAATGAGAATACGTGTGTACGTATAACATGTGACGTTCGACCAGTATGGGTTTACGGTTAGTTAGTTTATTGATGTTACCATTCCACAACCAATACAATAACTACAAACAATAAGACTGATTGCAAATCCGGAGCATAACTATGGGAAATGTACTGAAGCTTCAGAATACTCCAGAAAAGTGGTGCAACATTCCTAGCTGTCTTTAACTTAACTTTGGTCACAAACTAGTCTCTAACAATGGTGCACAGTTCACTTTAGCTGTGCTTGACGATTTCTGCTACATTCACCTCCATATCATTTTCAGTCAAAATGGACAAGCTAAGAGGTTTGTGGATAGTTATAAACGATCAAATAAAAAGTCAAAATGGGGAAGGGACTATTAACGAGATTCTAGATGATTTCCTGTCATTTTATTGCACAACGTCGAATCCATTAACACGAAACCAACTGTCGCCATCAGAATTCATGTTTGGAAGAAAGGTCACATCTACCCTCAACGCAGTCAGATCCACACAGACAGTCAGCAAAAGAAACACAAATGTAATCGTGTATTTCAATAAACTCATGTAGCAAAATATCGTGCATTCAGTAAGAACTAGAAAGTGTATATTTACGGCTTTCTATATTCACCTACAAAATGAACAGACGCAGGGATATTAAAACAAAGAGGAAATGTTGAAGAGATGAAATGGATTCTACATGCACACTATATATTAGAGGTTGGAGCAGTAAACCATACGGGAAACAAAAAGTCAATTCTAGAGATTCTCCTAAGCAGTTGAAATTTGGAAAAGCCTATGAGTCAGGAAGTAGATGAACGAGAATAGCCATCTGTAAGAAGATCCATTCAAAAACAAAGCAGATCAACTAGTTTTTAGATCGACCCAAAGTGTAAATTTCATCATGTATCTGGGTAACATCGATTAATTCTTAAATCATGTCTAGTCAATTTTTTCTTATTTTTTTCCTTCATTGTAGCTATCTGAAGCCTACCAACGTTAACTGACATTTTCATTGTAAAAGCAGTCAGCTGTCATTAAATAAACTATAAATATTGTTATTTCCTTCTAAAAATGACTGTGGAGTTATGGGGGGGGGAATTCAGTTCCTCAAGAATGTAACTACTTAAAAATCAAACAAAAAATGCTGACATTTTTAGTTGATTGAATAAGTCACAGATTTATATTAGTAGGGTACCAATAAAAGCCAGGTAGCATTGAACAGCTGTTACATCCTAGAATGTGACTCCTCAGCAGTACGCACTCTGGATTCCGCTCCGAGGGCTTCAGGTTGGTGAACACATAACCTAATTCTAAGTTCTATTAATTTATAATGTGTATTGATATATTTTTTACATTCTTATATTTATTTAGACACGTATCATTTGTAATTATTATTAACTACTTGACTTTAACCTCGGGCCTTATCTACTGTTAAACCAATCTACTAATCATCATAGAAGATGACATCACAAATCAGTTTTCAACTCCCTCTCTTTCGAATTTCTCTTACAAAGATATAATAGATCAATGGTCTTATATGTTCTTCGACCCTGCCAATCCTAAGTTAAGGAGAAAAACACAGGATAATTGAACCATACATTCACTCATTTGTTTATATACATACAAAACCTAATCATTTCTGGAAATAATATCAAGGATAATAATGTTAAGAAACTAAATCTTCGACATTATTGATTTAAATTAGTCAATTCTGTGATCTAAGAGTTAAATCTAAAGGTTCTTGATTTGATTTCCTGTTAGATAATGGGAAATAATGCTCTTTTTACACGTTATATGCAAATTTGATCAGGAATAGAATACCTTAAGCCTGTATATTAGAATTATTGGTACTAAATTAACGCTTACTGATTGATTGGTAAATAATAACTAAATTTATACGATCATGAGTATGTCAGTCAGTCAGTTGCAACGTAGAACTTGGTTAATTTTCATACGTCAGATCAAGTTGCCGTACCCCAATCAGCAGATCGAGATTAGATTCTTGAACCGAATCCAAGAGTAAGGGAGTTAGTAACAAAGTCGAAACTAAGTGAAGGGAATAGAGGTCGAAGATAAAATTTAAGGAAAAATGAATCAGTAAAAAAAATTTCGAAGCTTAGAATTTTGAGAAGAAAAACGAATGGATACATCTGCGCCATTGCAAACGATTTTGAGCAGTGTCACCCTAAAATCACTAATCATTGGTTACGATCATCACGTGGACCTCAATCAGGTAGTCTACACCTATTAACATGGCTCACTCCAATTGTCCATTACTTCATGGATTGGTGCCATGTTTCCGTTTGGCTAAACCTAGCTTTCTTCCAGCCTGCTTCCACACCATACAACATTTATCATCGAGGTAGGCGGTGATCAGGCATAGGTAACCTACATCCTCACCACCTCAGCTAATGAAGATTTACTACTTCATCAATAGACTTAACGTATTTACCTAGTACTCTATTTCTAACTCATGTATTGATTACTCAGTGGTCTCAGCAAACACGAGCAATGCTTCGAAGACATCTGTGATCGACTACTAGAAGCCTACTAATATCTTTCATCCTTAATGGCTACGTTTCACATCCAAAAAGTAAGGCGGATCGAACTGCTACTCAGTAAACACGTCTTGTTGTCGAAAGACGAATGTCTCGCCTACGCCGTTTGTGACGCAAACTGGAAAAGCCAATCAGGCCTTATGCATACGAGCCGAGATTTCAGCAGATAATAGACAATCAGGACTGATGAAGCCTCCAAGATAAGTGGCGTGGTTAGCACATCCAAATGCTTCGCTCTCGATAACTAACCAAGGTGCCAAATAAAGCCAGTTCTCAAGCAACATTTGGAATTTGAATGGAGATAATTGCATTCCGAACATGCTTGCATTTATGTTTAAGTCAGTCAAATGATTCTGCATTTTATCAGCATGTTTACCCAATAGAACTGTATCATCTACATATTCAAAGTCAGTAAGTTTATCTCCTGGAAAGACGTCAACCCTGGATAAATCAGATGAGGACAATGTTAGCTCTAAACGTATGTTCATGATAAAATTAAATAAAAATGGAGAAATTGGACAACCTTGACGAACACCACTTGAGGTAATCAGTTCCGACGACAGTCCGCCACTAGCTCTGACTCGATATGTGGTGTTCATATAGACGGCTTGAATAAGGTTAATGTACTTCTTCGGTAAGTCTTTGAATGACTGACATGGCCACATAACGCTGCGATTGATGGTCTAACTCCGTCTCAAGGTCAAGGAATACAACTATTGTTGGGTGACTAAAAGTGTGCCTATGTTCTAGAACCTGTCGAAGTGTGAATATTTGGTCTATCCAATCACATCCAGGTCTGAAACCGAATTGGTTTTCTAGAGTTTGCTCTTCACAAGCTAAAGTTAAGCATCGAAGTATTATTGAAGCAAATATTATAGCCACTATATTCGTTAAACTGATTCCTTGTTAATTGTCACACGAGGACTTCTGTCCTTTCTTATAGATTGAGATAATCAATCTTTAGGGTCCAGTCAGATGGGATTACTGTCCAGTTCCCCGAATTCTAGCCAAGATTTTGCTGCTAAAACTGAAACACCTTCCACAAATATCTCAGGGGTTAATCCATCAGGTCAGGCTGCTCTTTCTTGCTTTAAGTTCCCTACAACCATCTCAACCTCACTAAGGCCTGGGGAGGGCAAACATCAAACTGCCATTCAGATTGCTTAGGGATGGTGGGCAACAGGAATGACGCCGAGGGCCAGTTGAACTGTTTCCTAAGGTATTTTACCCATCGGTCTAATCTTCTGGATTAACAGTGGTTAATTTTCCCATCATTTTCGGAGACGGTTTCACTTACAGTCGGATTTCTAATGCCAGTTTACTTAATAAGTCTGAACAGTTGCCTATTATTAATTATTGACACTGCCTTTTTCATATCTTTAGCTTTCGCCACCTACCACTGCTCACGGTCATTGCGTAAGCTATTAACCAGTTTAAGTTCCAGTTGTCTTCGCTTCTCATCGTGTTCATAACCGGAAGGGATGTGTTGCCGAACATCTATTAATTCAGTAGATGCAGATGGAATCCATTGCGTTTTCTTAACTTTTTGGCTTAGTTTTCAAGTAGATATTACTGCCGTTCCAACAGCTTTTTGGATATCATTGCAAACGAACTCAGTATGGGTACAGCTCACTTAGTTGACTAATTGGTTTTCTAGTTGTTCCTGAAATATATTCTTAACTTTTCATTAATTAAGTTGAACTCTGAGGGGAATCCTCGCCGTAGATCTTTTACGTCGAGTGAGACGCAGACTAATATGCGTCTGTACTAAAGCACGATCTGAGTCAAAACATGTACTTCAAAATGAGAGGCAGTCTTCTATAGAACCTCTCCAACTGGTGCCTGATAGCAATGTGGTCTATTTGAGTCTAGCGTTGAGTTTATCGTGGAGGTCGCCATGTAAACTGATGTCTTTCCTTATACTTAAAGTTGGTGTTTGCTAGAAATAAACGGTTTTCTGAACATAGTTGTAGTAAACAAGTCGCCATTATCTGTATGCTATGCCTAGACACCATAGGATCCATCCCTAAATACCTTTCGGTTTCGTTTAGTCTACCTACTTGGGGCAATAAAATCACCAGCCACTATCACTACATCAGTGTGCTTAGCTTTACGAAGGAGGTCGGAAAGCTTTCTGTAGAAATCCATCTTTCACTTCATCTGAGCTGCAATCAGCTGGGAGCGTAGGCAAAGACAACAAGAAGGACGACAGCATGTGTACCTATCCTTCCGAGTTTTACTGTTCCGTTTAGACGGACAGTTCATGAGCGACTGTTTATTAGAATCCAGTTGAGGAGAGCCTCTGAAGCTTCTGAACTTAGTGCTATATCTACAGCAGCAAGACTACAAATAGCAGCGGTAGGGGTCCCCGAAAAAAGTGAAAAGTGAATCTGACCAGTTTCCTTATTTTCACAAGGTGAGGATTAAGCGAATGACTGTACTTGGATTCTGTATACGCGTTTCAGAGACGCAGCAGATATCGATGGAGCGAGATTCTAGAATCATAGTTAAGGAAGCTTGTTGTCCTATTTGGCATAAAGTTCGAACATTAAAATCTCTGATATGTAGTTTAAGTGCGAGGTTCCCAGGTGACTAAGAATAACGTCTCGTGAACTCAAATCATTAGCATTAGAGGCTCTTGCTGATAAAGGTATGTTAGAAGGATCAACCATGGGAATAAGAGTTGATGGTGGAATTTGACCTTCAGAAAAGATGATCTTGTGTGTTATTTGAGGTATGAAAGCGGTTGTCTCTTCATGGCTGCCCACACCATGTAAAAATATTACTTCTTGTGGTACCTGAAAAAGAAACTGGGTTAGTATTGGTCTTAGTGACCTGGGAGCGCAATCATAGAGCTCAAGTGACAATTTATTGAGGCCGATCACATACGACCTTGTTATGGGAAGTTTATGAAGTGTTAGCTCCATTCTTTAGAAGGCCTTACTGCCGAAGACGGAAATCTGTGGAGTAATGTGAGGTATGACATTTTTAGGTTCGACCTTCTCTAACCCCTTCATTTCTTTTTGGAAAAGGCAGCACCGCTGTAGATGCTGGTTATTCGAGGAAAACATTTCACTTCTGTCACACCTCGCGGCAGTCAGCAGTACGACTTCGCCCTCAAATCTTAGTTTGCCGCCTTTAGTCTTATCGCTCTCCAACAGACCTGCTTAGCATGGTACGACCTAGAGAAACATTCATTTTAGTCAATATAGCTCAGTAGGATCATCACGACGGGCGATTCCGATTACCATGTCAAGGTAGCAGCTACTGTCGGAATCATGAGTATGTGTTCACAATGTTTCGGAAATCTCAAAATTATTAAATACGACTTGTAATACTTTGGATCGTCTGATTACAACTAAACATTTGCTGTCGTCGCATGTGGCATACAGCTCTATAGAAGTAGTTCTTTCAAGATTCAAACATAATAAACTAGTCCTTTACAAATTTAACTAATTCATGTCACATAAGTTTGAGTGTCTGAAATCAATAGCCCGATGAACGGATTAAGTTCGAGTTCTGATTTGTAGGTCAAAACTAGAATGTGATAGGTACATTCAGCTAACAAGACCTAAATAGATCGAAATCTCCGTGCATATACACATATTTGATTTATTTACACTGAAATGTAGAGTAACATTGTGTTATACTTACTTATTTTATTAAGCTACTTTTATTGCTTGTGATATACTCATATAGCCAATTACTTATTTTATGCAGACTAATTTAAAGTAGATTAAGAGATATTCAAGAAATATTCAAGTTAAATTGTGACTGACAAGAGGAATACAGGACGCGCATTTCATCCTATTTGTGACTCGTCGGCTAGATGTACCAGCATCACGATGTTGATGTTTACACTGGGTTTCAAACTCTGTTTATTTCGTGATAAACACCATTGCATTCATCGCTAAACTACTGAATCCAAACAGTTACACTTGTACAACAGGTAAATATGTAATAAGGATCAATTTGTATCTTTTCGTTAATTAGTCATAAACTGAAACTATTCAGCCTCTGTTGTTACTATGTACAACCTGAGCGGACCAAACACACGTCTTGAATTCCGCTTACCAGTCACAGTCCTAATTTAAAATTGTATGATTTATAACAATATAGAGGCACTACACTGAGGATGCACATATAAGCTACAGAGGCTGACCAGTTTCAGTTTATGATCAGTCAACTGGAAGACCCAAATACATTCCGCCCGCAGCTCTTCTAGGGTTGTTGCCGGACCCAAGCCCGGGTAAAGAAGGAGGGTTGGGCATAGGGCTAGCACCCCTATCCCGTAAAACACAAGTTTGCTAAAAAAAAACGCTAACCAGAAGATACCTGAGTTACTGCTTTCTTAAGACCAGTGATGTATACTGTATAGTTTCATTCATAACAAACACTTATTATGCAGTACATTAAAACATGATTTACCTCACTTTATAATGATAAACATATAAATTATCCTTCATCTATGCATCATAAATCATGAAAATGTCATAAAGCATTAAACAAAAATATTTGAATAAGATTCCTAATCTGTCTACATACCTAATATGAATTAGATATCAAGAAATGGAATGAATTAGACAATCACTGAAAACATCATGATGACAATTACCAGTTCTTGATGTTATATTGGCATCCAATAAATCTTTACAACACTCAATCATGCAATTAATATTAGCTTAGCTGTGACTAACTTTTTAAGGTAATTCCTGGAATTCTAGTGAGAAGATGTAACCAGTGGAGTCTAACTGTGTTGGGTGTGAGGCAGTTACCCACCGATGTCAATGGATGAGGTAGCCTAAACATATCACGAGGTGACTAAATTACGAAGTTAAACCGTTGGTAGCTGACTCAGTGGCTTGATGGTTAAGCGTTTGCCGCGGATCCAGAGGGTTCAATCCCTGATAGGATCGTGGATAGACACTGCTGAACAGTTTCATACTAGGACGAAACAGCTGTCTACTATCAGTTCCTGGTAATCAATGGTTGTCTGATTCAGATCAGTTCGTGATAACAAACTGAAATACTTTGAAACCAGATTCTTGCAGGAGTACCACTTTTACCGCCTTCTCCAAAGAGTGATGATGTGATAGTCAGTTAATACATGGAGTGTTTTTAATATCATTCTGGTTAATGCAATTACGTCAGTAATTAGATAACTGGGCAAACATCATAAATGGGCATAACATTCTATCCATCTCAAAATGCAACAAGTTAATAGTTTTACAGTTTTTTGCTGTAATCATTTTAAGTGCCAATATATCATTTGCTTAACAACTGAGGTTGAATAATCCTCAGCATGCTTTGAGAGTATGATACCTTTTGAAGGGGTGTGTATTCTCTTTGTGTATATAATGGAGATTGATTTTAATCAAGCATTAGTGATGCATAGACTCCATAAGGTTGTTCAAACGCAGTCATACTAAGTATCATACCAAGTTGATTATCACTGTTATTCAGTAGGTATCGCTGGTAGTGTACTCAGGATACAGGATTCAAGTTATAATCCAACTTTCACAATACTTAGAGGACAGATATACAAGGATGAACAGTTACAAATTGGATGAAACATGATATGAGAATTCTGATACTGGCTGTTAGTTGGATATACATTAAGCGATCATTTATAAGCGGTAAAAGATATATTCGACTAGTCGTTAATATTAGTCTACTCCCTAATCTTATCGATGTTATATCACTTGTATTATTTTATGAACACAGGCGTTCTAAAGTAATTACCAAGAGAGTGTAGATAAAATGTCTCTCTCTCTCTCAACTAATCAATCAATGCCTGTTATCCCATGTGAAGCATTGGCCGCCGACCAGCATTCTCCAACCAAATCTGTCCTGGAATTTTTCTTCCAGCTATTCCCAAGAGCTTTTCATTCTCTTCATGTCTGTTTCCGATTCCCGACGCAATGTGTTTTTGGGTCTTCTTGTTTTCCTTCGACCTTTCAGGATTCCATGTTAATGCTTGTTTATGATACTGTTTGGTGATTTCCTAAATATGTATCCTAACCACCTTCAGCGTATTTTCCTAATTTCTTCCTAGACAAGAAGCTGGTTGATTTGTTTAGCAAACCTTAGGAGGTTGTTGTTGATGGTATCCGCTCAACAGATCCAAAGTATCTTACGCAGAGAGTTGTCTATAACGACTTGTATCCTTTAAAATAATGCTTTTCTGAGATAACTAAGTTTTAATTCCATACAACAGATGTGTCTTCACATTTGTATTGACAATTCTGACTTTAATGTTGACTGACAGTTGATTTGAGTTGCAAATGTTTTTCAGTTGTAGAAAAGCTGCACTTTGTCAATGGAGACTAAATAACAACAGAAATGAAATGTTCATTTTGTATACAACCAAAAACTAATAAAATAATCTACACAGAAAAACAATTTTCGAAGATAATCAATCTTCTTCAGATGTTTTACATATCAACTTCTGACCACTTAATGTCATTTTGGAATAGTTCTGATGATTATTTCTTTAAACAATGATAAATATAGACATAACAGATCAATAGAATTCATTCCCAAATGGGAAAAATAAACTTATGCCTTTTTTTTTAGCAAAATGTTGTAAGTTTACTTTTGGGAATAATTTGATACTTAAAATGAATAATGGCATAGATACAAATACAAGTGACATGATAATTTTGTAACTAAGTGAATAGTTATTATGATGTACGATAATTCCGCGTCTGCTCTATCCTGACTAATTCCCAAACCAGAATGAGAAGAAGAACACGTGCCGAGAGACCAATTAAACAGAATCGAATTATATTTCATACATTCCATTGCATATACATAAAACCAGACCACACAGTGAACCAATTAGGAAATTAACATCAATACAGAACAAAGGAAATAGCGGCAGTGAATAGGGATAACTTGTACACAACCGATTAACTGTAGTTCATAGTAAGAGACAATCTACTAAGAGTAAATATGCTAATCAGAAGGAGAGGGTAAGACGAATGTAACAATCATAGAAACAAAATGTTTACATTACCCGCAGTTAGAATAATTGAAATAGTGTTGTTAGAAGACAGTTCTCAGACTTTGTTACTCTTCTTTAATGGTCCGATATAAAAACAGTAAAAGAAAACAAAACAACAAAATGACTGTAGTTAATGATAAAACTGAATTTTAATTACTTATTGTGTACTAGATGAGTTTTGAATTGATGCTGTTGTCTAATTTACAAATACATGTTGATGTTTACATTGAAATTGTATTTATTACGTAATATACTTTAGTGTAAATTACATCATTATAACTCAGTATGATGGGTATATTGCATATATAGATATGCATATATATATCACGAATGATCCTGTTAGATAACAAGGGGAATCTAAGAACCAGCATAGGATAACTGTTTCATCTTTGTACGGGACTCTTCAGCATTCTCATATCCCCAAACCACCAATAAATCCAACTCAAGACGAATACTTTAGTGTTAAATCACTAAAACAGGTGGCTGATACTTATTACTTGAGTTAGTCACTAATGAGATGATATTGTAGATGATTGTTAAGTTTTCAATGTTTGTCTAGGTTCCATCATTTCATGATAACAAATTCAAATTCTACAGTTACCACAACACACAATCATAATGCATATCTGCATATTTCTAATTTGCACATAGTTGATATTTCCAGTATGGAATTTCTTAACAGTGTTCACCTATGTCCACATCAGGAAACTAATTCAAGGATTAGAATGAATTTGTATATTCCAAATGATTTGTTATAGACCGAGGCTGGTCAGTCTCTGTTGTTACTTGTACATCCTGAGCGGATTGCCTCGATATTGCGATAGTATACAAGTATTATTTAAGTTGAATTGTGACTAGAAAGTGGAGTACAGGACGCGCGTTTAGTCCTATTTGTGACTCGTTGGCCGGATGTATCTGCATCCCAACGTTGGTGTTCATAGTGGGATGCACATATAGCAACAGAGACTGACCAGATTCAGTCTATAAGAAATCAATGGAAATATACAAATTCATCCTAATACAAATGTGCTGATTGCACAAGTATGACTGTCTGGACTCAGTAGTTTAGTATTTAACGCAGTGGTATTTGACACGAAACAGACTTAGTTCGAATCCTAGTGTGAACATCAACAATGGGATGTAGGTACACTCAACCGATGAGTTCCAAATAAAACGAAACGCGCGTCCTGGATTTCACTTGCCAGTCACAATCCAACTTAAATAATTCAATGATGTTTACATATAATTAATAATTGTTCAAGAATCAAGTCAATTAAATAACGCTCAATGTAGGATTAATTTGTATATTCCCATTGATTTGTTATAGACTGAAGCTGGTCAGTCACTGTTGCTTTATGTGCATCATGAGCGGATTGCCTCGATATAGCGATTATTTATAAGTATTATTTAATTTGTATTGTGACTGGCAAGTGGAATCCAGGACGCGTGTTTCGTCCTTTATGGAACTCATCGGCTAGATGTACCTGCATCCCAATGTTGATGTTCACAGTGGGATTCGAACTTAGTCCGGTTCGTGTCATACGCCACCGCGTACACCACTAGACTAGTGTGTTCAGAAAGTCACGTTTGTGCAACGGGCGAATTGGTAGTAGGAGCGCGTCCTGGATTCCACTTGCCAGTCATAATACAAATTAACTAACCCTCGATGGTTTGTGTCACACAATTGATAGTTCATATTCCTGAATATCAATGACAATGAGATCACAAACTCTTACAAAGAAACAGAATACATTGTATATACAAATAGTCAAGGAGATTGTAAACTTCTGCTTGAGACACTATTGCATAATTCATCAATTGATAAAGTTATTCTACTCAGAACTTTGTCTTCATGTCCTACTTCTTCTAGACTAACGTTTTTATGAATCGTTTCCATTATTGATCGGTCTAACTTTTTAAATAGATGGTTGGACAGTTTTATTTTAGCTAAATGTATAATCTAAGAGTACTGTCCATTTTTAATTGGTAGACAAAGCTATCAGTAGTGCATACAGGACCGAAAACTTATGTATACACTTCAACCCTCTCATAAGTAACCTCTATTAGTTATGACTAATTAAGCCCTTTCAATAAAGCTTAAGATTCCTGGAGTTGAAACTCGCCGGAAATATGTGATTATTCTGAAGAAGTTCCATACTAGGAAGAGGCAATTGTTGTCATATGTCGCATGCTTTCCTGTTGTTTACTAAGTCAGGTTATTACGCTAAAGGGAAACTCAAATTCAGTGATTTATTTAGCATCAGCTACCTAGTAATCCATTATTATCAACACTTAGCTTTACGAGTTGGTAAATGACTTACAGTAAGATAAGTTAAAATACATAAAAAACTTACAGTGCAACATTGGAAAAATGGAGGGACATTTTAGAATGTAATTTGTTCCTTAACAGTTGATGACTATGAATCCATTTCGAATCAAATTAACGATGACGGAGATGAGTAGATAAATTTTGTATCATGATTTACGTTGTAAATTGACTGTTTGCTTTTAATTTGATATCATGAATTGGTCTGAGTTAGATAATTCTTTGAAACCAGGAAATTGCACTGGACAACTGTTTCGATATAGTATAAGACTATTCAGTAGTGTGCATTCACAACCCTACTAAGAAATCAAACTCCCCGCGCAAGCTTCAGACTTTGCGGTAAACAACTTAGTATCAGACCATTAGATCAATATCAAACAGCTAATTTTTCTAACTCAATCATTTGGTGATAGATTTGTCTGACCTCATCCACGGTCATCGGTAGGTAACTACACGGTCGAACTACATTATCAGGAGTTAGTCACTAGTGATTTGATGTTGAATGTTAAGTGATGTTTCGGAGATTGCTAAGTTTGAATTTGTTATCATGAAATGATCTTGATTAGATAATCATTGAAAACCAGAAACAGGAGCTAAAGAGTTGTTTCGTTATAGTATGTTTCCTTGATGTATATAAGTCACTAATGGTAAACAACTACAACTCCATCACAGGTCGAACACTGTCTAGTTATGTCTTGGATTGACATATTAACCTAAGGGTTTTCGAAATTCTCCCCTATGATTTACATCTCTTACTTCAGTCAATTTGTGTTATTATATGACCATGATTCATTTCGATTAAATAAGTTTAATTCATTATAGTGATGAATTGACTGTGGAACTTCGACAATATAGTTTTATAATTATGTGGAATTGTGGAGATCACTGCATTTTGCTGTTGTTGACAAAAGGTTAGTTTGAATTCAACGAGGATTTCTGTTAATTTGTATTCAGATTCTCTTGGAAGTCTCAGTTTGTAAAGATAATAGACATCATTTCAATGTTAACTGAAAAGAATTGATAGTTCATATTATAAGTTGAATATAAGTAGATCATGTTATATTTAAGTTGGATTGTGACTGGCAAGTGAAATACAGGACATGCGTTTCGTCCGCTATGTAGAGGTGATCCGCTCAGGATGCACGTATGGCAACAGAGGCTAACCAATTTCAGTCCATTACAAATCAATGAGATCATACAAGCCAATTCTAAATTACATAAGTAGATCATGTTTAAAAATACCTAAAGTTTTCGACATCACCTACCTTATTCTTTCAAGTAGAAGAATGTCTTATGGGTCTATGATTCCTCTTCGAGATAAACTTACTTAACAACTTCATGCATGCCTCATAGCAAACATACAACCATCGTACCACTAAGTTGACATTCATTAGTTCACATTTCATACTTCAGTTGGTTTATCATCTTTTCATCTATATAAACGAACTGAACGAAAAACATAGATAAGTAAGAGTATGAATAATGAATAGTAGATGTTCTGATCCAACTTCTAAAGAAATAAGGATAAATATTGATCTCGATCACTTTTAATTCGATATCATATTACAAATCAATTTATATGATTCACTATTCAGTTTATATACCATTCTAGGAATTCTTCAATGTCTTTAGAATGTATACTGCTCTTTTTGTTGTCTTCTCATGGATTGTCACTGAACAGTCTCTGTCACCATATGTACATTCTGAATGGATTGCTGATGAGTCCTAAAAAGGATGAAACGTGCATCGTAACCAGTCACAATCCATTGTGAACAAATCTCCAATGTCTTGTTACAAAAGATAAATCAATATTATGCTGATTTAACTGTCCAATCCATTGAAGAATCCTTAGTTGTGAAGCCAGATATTCTGGGAATGAGTATCAGAAACTCATAAGAATCGATTGAATTACACAAGTCAATAAAAATAGACAGATAATGAATAATTTGAAAACCATTAATCTTTTTCACCACTGAGTCAGCATCTATCAGTTTGTGATATATAGAGCAACAATCATCGATTGTCATTTGCGATAACTGTCTCACTTCCGACAAGTTTGAGCTCCGCCAGTCACCATTTTTCACTAGATCCTGAAAAACATTCTGAAGTTAGTGACTAGTGAGCAGTTTATTGTAATTTCAATAATGAATTTAGTTTTATATTGAGTTTCGTGAACTTTGAAAATAGACGGTATTTTAACAGCAACTTATATTTGAACACAGGAGTCATTGAGATATTTCTTTGTTGAGACAGTTAACAAAATGGTAGAGGTTTAGACGCTGGATATTAGGGATTAATGGTCAATTGGTTGATAAGATTAGAAGCCCTCATAAGGTGTGGTGGTTGCATGTACTTTACATATCATTAATCTAGTACCTACCATGGCATGCAATCTAAGGTAGTAAACAATTAATTGTTGAACTAAGACACTTACATTGATGTAAATTATTAAACTGAGTCAACATAATGACAAAGATTATTGATTAGAGATATTGGATAACACGTTTGTTAGGGATGTTAGATCTCAAGATTCTCTTGGTAAACCTGTGATTTTTGTGATTTTATTGTGTAAATTTGAATTTCTTGTTTTGGCGCCAGAAAGTTCCTGTACACCTTCAGTTTGTGTTTTCCAGTTAGCAAGAGACTAAATCCTATTGGTTCGTTGTTTGTTTTAGTACGCTATTTGTGACATTCCAAGGACTCTTTTTTGTTTATAAACGCATGAGATGTGTGTGTTAATATCGTCTTCTAGGCTGCCTGTAGAACTAAGCGCTTCTTGCTAACGTTAGACATCTTCCTCTAGTTATCTAGAGTGCGGCGCTGCTAAATATCTTAGCTTCCTGTTGTTGTGTCGCTAGTCTTACGTTTGTAAGCAGCTATTGAGTTGTCACCTTAATTTGCAAAACCTCAGCAACGTACTAGTACTAGTACTGCTACAACTAACAAGCAAGGGCTGGAACTACTGTAAAATGTAAACGATAACAACTAAGGCATTTATACAAGTCATCCCATATTCAAACGTTCCGGACAACATTATCAGAGCCCAATTCAAGTATAGTTAAAGTAAACTTCTAATATGTTGTCCAGGATGTCAAAAAAACCTCCACAGTCATATTACCAAGTTTACAAAACCAAACATTTTTAAATTCTAATTAAACAAAGTAAAAAATCGAATTCAGAAGTCTACACAACTTAAGTATAATCATTATCAGTTCACTAATGACTAACTTCAGAAGTTGATTTGTAGAGCTCTAGGAAAAAGATCCAACTAACGGAATTCACTAATGTTTGATTTATAGAAGTCAACCATCAACGGAGACAAATGAAGTTGCTCAGTATATGATAGTCTGAATGAAGGCAAAAATATTAACCTCTGGATACTTTCATAATCGTCTGAAGATTAACTAATTGGTGAGATACTGAGAGGATAAGGGAGGGGATTTCTGTGCACGACACTGTTGTTAGGTCATAGGTGCTTATTACCAAATAATGCAATATTTATATGGAAACACTGTCCAGTTGCTACTGATTTCTTAATAGTTGTCAAGGCAAGGTCAGTTTGTTATGTCAAATTAAGGATACTTAATTACTACGGTTATTATCTGGGATTTTCTACAGTGTTTTCAACATTCACTAAGTACTACGTACCCTACGACTTGCAGTCATTATTTGCAATCTGCGTATATTTAATTATCAATGACAGTCTATATCCATAGGAACATTAGAATAAATGGAGACGGAAAGTTACTGAACTGAGATGATAAGGTAAGAAATGAAATAACTATATGTTACAGAGAGGTGTAGCACTGTGTACGCCATACAATTACATGTTTGTTTAAGTGTATGATAAGTCTGCTAACTAGACGCATGATCCATATCCTGTTTACTTCAGATAACATCATGCTAAATCTACATTGCGACTAAAACACAGAGAGAAGGCGCGAAATGCAAAATAAACGCTTCCAATCAATCAGTCAATGCCTGTAACCCCATATAGTCCATAGGCCACCGAATATCATTCCCAAACCAACTCTATCAGACGATCTCCTTCAAACTTCTTCCATAGTACACTTCATTCTCTACACGCCTGTATCCGATTCCCGACACAATGTGTTCTTCACTCTTCCTTTTCTCATTTTACCTTCAATATTTCAACTTGGTGCTTGTTTTGTAACACAGTTTGATGATTTTCTCAATGTGTGTCTTATCCACCTCCAGTGTATTCCCCTAATCTCTTCGTCAACTGGATTTTCGTTGGTTTGTTCTCTGTCACAGAAGGCTGTTGTCGGTGTCACTCTTAAGTATCCGGATTTCGTTTACAATGTTTACCTTCTCAAATAATTATAACAATCATTTGAGAAGGTAAACACATAAGACAATTATCAAAGAATCTGTGAATAGCTGACCAATTTAGCCCACAGCAAATCAGTGTAAAGATTCAAATACTTTCATAGTAAATATCACAGTTATTGAATGTTTAACCAGACATAGCTTAGTCATTAGGTTCCAGATACCATGAAAAATGCACTCCATAGATTGTTATTACCGATTCCTCGCCCACAGATAACAGAATATGGCTTATAGTTTATACATTTATCATTTTCTTATCACAAACTCTAACTCACACTATATTTGTGTATTAGATTTAGTATATCTATTTAAGTTACATCGATTACATTCATAGTTATCATTAGCTTCAATTGATGAAATGAAGAAAACTATGAAGTAATCATCAACTAAAACGAATGAAATAATGACTGAAAACATTGAATACATCCCAATTTACAGAATAACCACATTTAAGTTCAAAATAGGCTTGTATCTTCTCGTTGATTTGTAATGGATTGAAACTGGTCAGTCTATGTTGTTACATGTGCGTCCTGAGCGGATCGCCTCTATATAGTGATAGTACACAAATTATATTTAAGTTAAATTGTGACTGACAAGTGGAATCTAAGAAGCGCGTTTCGTCTTATTTAGGACTCGTCCGCTGGATGTACCTGTATCCCAATGTTGATGTTCACACTGGAAAGATACAAGGCTCTTCTAAATTACATATGTACCCGTTGCACAAATGTGATTGTCTGGACTCAATATCCTAATGGTGAACGCAGTGGCGTTTGACACGAAGCAAACTAAGTTCGAATCCCAGTGTGAACATCAACATTGGGATGCAGGTACATCCAGCCGATGAGTCCCAAATAGGACGAAACGCGCGTCCTGGATTCCACCTACCAATCACAATCCAACTTAAATATCACATTTAAGTTGTTATTAATACTATGTATAGTTATTTGTTTGAAGGAAAGAATGATAATAAAATGAATGAATAACATAAAGTACATGTGTATATGCGTGTATATCATTTTAAAGAACTATTGCATAACATTGATAAGAGACAAAGTGAAATTCTAATCTAGACATCAAGTACGATTGGTATTATCTGATAAAATAAAATAGAACGGAAATACAATGAAAACTTAATTTAATTTTATCATGAACATAGAATGTCGGTTGAGACACCGACATCCATATACACACACACACACACGAACACGGTCATACACGCAAAGGAATGAATCGTCTAGAATTGCATCAATAACTTTTCTAATATAGAAGATGCTTTGTCTATTAAGTTGTAATGAGAAAAACAAACTGTTACTTTATCCTGTAGTTGTGTTATTGGATAAATTGAG